>MCJB01037342.1:215754-252648 GCA_002018475.1 Nicotiana obtusifolia | reverse complement strand
TATATATATATATATATATATATATATATATATATATATATATATATAGATAGATATATATATATATATAGTAATTATTTTTAAAATATTAAATCAAAAATCATAATTTTTTCACTATATTAGAAGTGTCAGTGCATAAGGTGAAGCAAGGTACTCTCAGAGGTGGCTCGATAAGTTTGGTGACCTAAAGCCAAATTTTAATGGGAGCCTTATTTTTTATTAAAAATCCTATATATATATATTTATTTGAACTTTTCTCTAGCGTTTTCAAAATAAAAATTTAATTATTTTTTGAATAAATCATTTAATCTCTCATGTAACATTATTGATCTTAAGTAATAGAACCCAATTCAAGAGACTGATAACTTTATATCAGAACACTTTTTTTATGTTTTAATATACTTGTTGTAATGATGGAAACCTTAGAAAAAGTAAAAAAAATAAAAATAGAGTTTAAAAGTGTATCATTAATTTTATAATTATAAATGTAATTTTTTCTTTATATAAAATATTTTACAATTCTACTTTGGGCTTTTTAAGTTGAAGAATTAACCCAAATAGCCATTCATCCAACCGCTTAAATTAAAAATATGCGGTGAAGATATAATATATGTATAATTTATGTATTATATGTGCATAATTATGTATAATCAATATATAAACTATATATACGGCTAGCAAAAGTAGACGATAAATATGATGGCTATTTGTGTAAAAATTCCTTTTAAGTTTGTACGTTGCCCAATGTACAAGCGACACTTAAGTCGCCAAATAACAAATAGGACTATTAATGTTCTATGTGAAAGAATAGGAATGACTTTGTATCTAAGCTTAAAGATGAGGGATGAATTTAGGCGTTTTAAGAAAATAATTGGGTCGCCCAATATATAAAGCGACACTGAAAATAATCCTAGTTGCCGAGTACACAGGCGACCTAGTAAATTAGCCCAATTTTCAATAATCGGATCACAAGATAATTGCGCTCAGGTCGTTTGGTAGGCTGTACTAAGTAAAATAATTCTTGTATAAAAGTTTAATTCGTCCAATACAATGTTTGGTTGCTCAATTCAATTTATGCATATCTAATACATGGATTACTTATACCTTATAGGAGAGCTTAGCTAATACCAAGGAAACCAAGAGATTATTAATCCCTGCATTAACTATACCTGGATAAGACCCTAAAATTACTAAATCGCCCCTCAAACCCTTTTCTTAAATTTCTTTATATACAGAAACAAGAATATTCAAGGGTATAATTATAAAGAAGATTTTGTACAGTTTTAAACCAAACACAAGTTAATTTTTAATTTATTGAACCAAACACTTAATAAAATAATTTTAGCAGTACAAATCTTGCATTACTAATCCCTGTATTAGTTGTGTTGGTACGAACGACTCTTACAAACGGATATTCTAAATAAACTGGTTCCTCTCAGCTGGGTCATCTCTACAACCCGATTACCCGAAAAAGCTCTGTAATGCAGCACATCGTAATCCAAATTCCACGTTTATGTCCTCTCCCGCTGTCCACACAATGCCTCTTTCCGGCAACAATGAGTTCGTCTCCGTCGGTTTTCACGGCGAAGCCTCTCAGTCTCCGGCGATTCAACTCGCCAGACCTGATAACCAACAGCAAGAGTGTAAAACTTCGGTTCATTAGATGTATGGCGAATCCTCGGAGAGTTAAAATGGTGGCTAAACAGATACAAAGAGAGCTCTCCGACATGTTGCTTACGGATAAGGTGTTACAGTACGCTGTTCTACCTGAAGCTGCTCTTGGTGCGGATCGATACCTTTCTTCGCTTACTACTATCAGTGATGTTGAAGTTTCAACGGATTTGCAGGTTCGTTAATTTTGAATAATTTTAGCTTAGTTTTTGCTCAAATTTGCGAAATCTTTTAATTTAGGAAGAAGGTCAGTTAATTGTGGTATTACAGTAATTGCATTTGCGTTTCATTAGCCGTAGGTGAATTTTTTGATAAAGTGTAGCCATTATGCATTCTGCCAGTGGAAATATCTCTTACACGTCGGTTATAAGGTAATAGGCCACTTATAAGGTCATTACATGTAAATCTCTTATAAACATTACTTGGTAAGTTGGTAATATAGTAACTAACTAGCTATTAAAGGTTAAAAATTAAAATCAACTGATCGTGTATATATATACACAATGAAATAAGGAGAAAAAGGCACATGAGAGGTTATTGTTGAAAGGAATTTGTGATAAGCTTCTTTTTTCGTGTTAAATCCTATTTAGTTAATGCCAAACTTAGAATATTGTATGTTTTTCGCTTAACTGATAGTGTATATACACACAATGAAATAAGGAGAAAAAGGCATATGAGAGGTTTTTGTTGAAAGGAATTTTTGATAAGCTTCTTTTTTCGTGTTAAATCCTGTTTAGTTAATGACAAACTTAGAATATTGTATGTTTTTTCGCTTAACTGAGTCGATTTATCGGTTGAAGAGAAAGTGAAAAGCTTCATGTTTGGCTGGTTGAAACAAGCCATAGTCTTTTATCATATTGTGAAATCTATGCCTAAGATTTTCTTGCTCTGAGCTTAATCCTTGCAGTAACTGTACATGTTCAACCTGTTCTTATAATATTATTGTAATTCTGTTCCTTCCCAATTACTTAACGAACCGAAGTAGACAATGTACAGCTATCTGATAGTTTCTCTCAATGTACTAGGCAAGGAAGGATTAGGTAGATCTGTTTATATATTTAATATACTAAGGATAATGGGAATTATTATCTCCGTTATGAAGAGATCTTATTTGGTAGTATTTGATTGGCTTTGCTATGCCACTACATTCTTCCTCACTGCACCACTTTTCTGTCCTTCTTTGACTGAGTGCATATATAGCATCTGGTTGTTTTGAAAAGGTGATCGTAATGAGTTCATTTTAATCAAACAGGTAGGAGTAAAATAAAGTTGATATAGAGTTTTGACCATATATCCCAGAGCCAATTAGTATATTTGCGCCTCATATGCTCTGAAACACAGACGATCGCCCTCCTTCCTTTGTAGAATGTTACTACTGATATTAAGTTTTGTTTGTCTCCCACTACTGATCCTGATATGGTTGACATGGATTACTGTTTACAGATGAAGTGCTTTTTCAACATTATATCTAAAACTTTCAGTTGCTGAAGGTGACTTCTTCAGAATTCCTGGTTTAATTGAATTTTTCAATAATTTCAAAATTTAATTAGACTGAAGGATGATGTGTTTAAACAGACTACACAGTTTGTTAAGGATGGTCTTATGGGTTGAAACTAGAGGTGTCTCTTAAGAAACAAGAAAACATCCAAATATTGAATAAGATATGTATGGCATTCCTTGGCAGGACAAGGCTGTGGTTACATTCTCCCCAAGGGTAGAATTTACTCCATTTGATTTTGAGGGTATGATTCGCTGAAGAAGTGATCAAACCCCTTTCACCATCCACTAGCAAACTTACAAGAAGATCCCAATCTCAAATTTTATCTTTCTCAGGATAAAGTTGTCATTTGTGCCTCTAATGTATGTGACTAAGTAAAGTGATGTCTACTGTCGAGGCAAGCAAAAATGAGAAGCTGAGAAAGAAAATTTTTAGGTGAGAGAGAGAGAGAGAGATTTTCCATTATTAAGAAATTGCATCCAACTTAGTACTAGACAACAAAGAAAATGATCCTGTCACTCCTATAAATGACAAGCTTCTCTCCTCTGATCACTAGGATGATGAATGCGATTTATCATATTCTAATTTGGAGACTCAAAATATTTTTGTGCTACTGTAGGTTGTAAAGGTCTATGTCTCTGTGTTTGGAGATGAAAGAGGTAAAGAAGTGGCTTTGTCTGGCTTGAAGTCAAAAGCAAAATATGTAAGGAGTGAGCTAGGGAGGCGAATGAAGTTGCGACTGACTCCCGAGATTCGTTTCATTGAAGATGAGTCCCTTGAACGAGGAAGCAGAGTGAGTAATTCTAAACTATTTTCTTATTAGAAAATTGATTGGTTTTTGGGATCTTTATTGTTATTTATATCTCCAACAGCGTTACGCTCTTTGCATTTTCTTTTTAGTTTTCTCTCTTATTTTACAAGTCTGTTTTTGTTTCCTTGCTACTAAGCCTTTGATATTTTTCCTTCCATAATTTCTCAATTTTGAGGTTAACCTTTGTCTTTGACTTTCCCCTACTTAAATGATGGCCAAGTTCATTGACAATTCACCAAACTGACTTGGATCTTGAACGTACCAGATGCCTGTTAAACAGTTCTCAGGAATTTGTCACTAATTTAGGAGAAGTGAAGTTATTAGTCTCAGTGCCCGTTTTTATTGTCAGTGATCTCTCAAATAATCCACGGCTCAAACTGTTTCTTGCATTTCCAAGTTGATCCAGTAATTCTCTTGCTTAATCAGCATGACTTTTTGGTTAAGTTCTGGCTTAATCAACATTACTTTCTATCCAAGAGAAAAATGACTTATTTGGCTTTTGGCACTAAAATTTATTCTTGAGACCAATTAAACCATAACCTCTTTCTGAAATGATCCAGTGAATGGGCTTTGTGTCTTCTTTTGCTAGCATTGATACTGAACTTGGAGTAGATTTTAACTATATGATCGATGTGCATTTTCTGGCAGATCGCTTCCTTACTGTCCCTTAATGCCCACAAGTCATACTCACTGTTGAACCAATTCTTGCAGGTACTTGCTATATTGGACAGGATTAAGGATGAGAACGAGAACAAGAATGCACCATCCGGAGCTTCCGATAACAATGACCAAAGCAATGATGATGGGGATTGGGAGGGCGACGACCCTGATGATGAAGGCATTATTTATGTGAAATAGCTCTCACTACTGCTCTCTAAAATACGCTGACTTTGGACTAGTCAAAAGATGCATTGGATCATGGTAAGTCTCGCATGTTTGTAAAGTTAGCACATTTCTGAGTGAGCACAACACTGGGTTCCCTGAAATTTGTGTTGGTTAGGCTACATTGATTGTGCCTTTGTATTACCAGAGAATAGAAATGTTGTGCTTTTCAGCTCACACTAGCACCTGAACTGCCCTTTCCATCGCTAACACTCATATCAAGCTTAGCCTTCCAATCTTCATAGGAACAGCGAGTAAACTTTAGTAGAACTTTAACATCCTTGACCAGAAGTCATCCCCATCCATTTATCTCCATTGTGTTGCGTTGAGTGAGCTTATTCTCACATTCTATTTTAAAAGAATCTAATGATTGCTATTACGTTTACAGGGTGGAGGTGTTTCCTCAGTGATGCAAAGAACATTCGCTCAGGTCCCAAATTGTGGAAACCTTATTGAACCGTGTTTAGAACTGTCTAGCTAGTTTCTTTTCTTGTTTCATGTGTAATTCGTGTCTGGTAATACGAATCAGTTAAGTAGTATTACTTGATGCACGAGCTCTGCCTTTGCCTCTCCATTTCAACTTAAGCAAGTTTACTAGCTGGTTTAGTCTGATTTCTGATTCTTGGGAAGAAATTGAAACACAAAAGGTAAGCTTATATCAATAGTAATTAGACCAGATATTTTAGTGTAAAAGTTTGTCTGGATATTTTAACTATTGAGAGGACCTAGTTAAATGATTTTTACATTTACATGAGCGATGAGGATCCATAAATTAAAGTTCTTAGGCAAACTTACACCTGCATATATTTGTGTTGATTACGTTTCCAAGTTGTATAGCAATAGTGATATTATACAAGGCATTACTTGGCCTTTCCACGATAGATTACACTGTGGCTGAAAACTATTATGTTATTAAAGAAAACACAAGAAAGAAGAGATCCATTTTGGGTTCATTCAATATTTTACCACGGTAAATGAACCACCTTAGAGAGCTCATCAAGAAAGCCAATCAACATATCTTCATCATTGATGGAACAACCACAAACTAAATTAGCTTTTTCCCTGGATGACTTGATGTAACAAGATTATTGTGCTAGCAGATCTATGGCCAACTTTCCCCTGTTTGTCCAGTGCAGTCCTCAAAATTGGACCACCATGATACCAAATGAACCATAAAAATATCTAATCTCTTAAAACACAAAATTGAACAGTTACAAGTCGAAATTCGAAAATGATGGTCCTAAGCAACAGGCCAGAATGAAAATTGATATTATATGATTGTCATATATTATTTTTATCAGACAGCAAATGCAGCATACTGCTCTCTATCAGTGATGTGCCTTAGCTTCAGCCTTCTGGTGAGACTTGGCCTTAGCCTGAAATAAATAAGATGGAAAGGTGGCAATAAACATTAGTCTATGCGGAATGAAAGGGAAATTAGCTAGTATTAAAAACAAAGGTACACATCCTTTGGTTGAAATAAAACCAAAAACTTACAGCTGATACAAGGTTTCACAAAACAATTAACAAGGGAAAAAGAAAAAATACGAGCACTGCAGAAATTTGTGGAACACGTCTTCTTCCTAGCAATATGCACGCAAATTTCAAAAAGGCATTACAAATTACGCAGATAAGTGATGGAAACGAAAATTCCAAACACATCCCGACTCTCATTTCTCAATGTGGATGGAAGCAGGATATCACAGTGCTTATCAACTGTGAAAAGGTCCATCACAATGAGCAAACTGCACATTGCATCTAAGTTGGACAAATCATGATTATCATTCCCCCGAGAAAATGATAAACAGGATCCAGTTGCTATATGCTTGGAGAGGTAGAAACTAGATGGGAATCATTCAGTTCTTACGAAACATTGCGGTGCAAACAAGTGTATGCTATAGTCTTTCTTTGTGACGAAGTCAAACACACTCGTTGATCCCCAAGAAAAGCATCCTAAACAAAACAAACTGATCAATGGGCTTTTAATCATCAGGCACCTTTCCTCCACTCTTAAACTGGACATTAGAGGAAGCACGTTGCCGACATGTTCATAGCTAAGAAGTATCAGATGCATAACATTCACAAAATGATATCTACTTAGCTTCCACATTAAAGAATAAGATTATGAATTTCTGCTTGTATTTTCCGTTGTATCACCATCCTATAGGCTATGAGAAAATAAAATTTATGTATCTTCTTTCTGCTTCAGAATCCAAAGTAATTAAATGGAAGTAGATCAGGTGGTCTCGAAGAAATAAAGCTGTGCCTTGTAGTGCTACTTAGACATGCGGTAATTTGTCATGTCCTTCTAATCACCTCATTGAATAATATCTGTATCTTGTTCCCTTCACATTGAGCTTGTTATCAAATAGATCCACCATCTATTAGAGCGTTCTTTTATCTGATTTAATTTTGGAATTCAGCTTCAAGACAATTAGATAGAATAATACCAAAAATTCAAGCTGCAACTTAAAAATCTGACAGTTAACAATTGAGTCTAGAAAATTTCACAGTTTAAAGATGTTGAAGAAACATCAAACCACACAGAAAAATCAACAAAAAGCAAATTTTCTCTTATCTAAAAATATCATTAAATAGTGGGGAGAGAAACAAAGCAAATACCCTGAGATACTTGAGCTTCATGCTACCATAGACCAGTCCGAATGTGAATGCCGAGGTACGAGCCACCTGTCCCCAAAACAATTAAATTGATTAATCAACCAATCGCCTAAGCATCAATCTAAATCTGTCCGCTCTAGTCAGATCCATTTCACTATAATACTCAACAACATGAATTTTAAGTTAATTAAAAGCATTTCAAAATCGATGATTGACGGGTACATTAGATCGAAGAATAGAAAGAGAGAAAAAAATGGATTACCAGAGCAAGGGTGCTGGTACCAGAGTAAGGTCCGGGAAGAGGCGCCATTGTTGAATTGCAAAGTAGAGCTTCTTCAAGATCTCTTTTCAAGCCCTAGATTTTTCACAAACCCTGAAAGGCCTAAACCTATCAACGACGGTGGGATTATATATTGGGAGCTATGATCTGCTATGCGCCCCCCTAGTTAAAACCTCTGAGGGTTTTTCTTTGTTCTTTTTCCTTTTCATTTTGTGATTTTTGTCTCTCTTTTTTTTTCTTTTTTTTTTTTGGTTAAATATTCACGATGTATATTTCCCCTTTTAGCCTTACACGAAGGCCTTGTTATAATTTATTTATTAACAGAAATTAATTGAACTTCATTAGTCAAAATAGCTCTTTATAAAGTAAGGTTTAGCTCGGTATGTGTTTGTTTAGGTATTATGCCTTTGGATACACCCGAACCGCTATTAAATTATATGCCCTCGCGAGACTTTGCCTACATACACCATGACTCCTCTACATGAGGCTGTTGTAGAGGCAATGCGAGGCGCAGAGGAGTAATTATATAGCCAAGGCATATAGGCGACACTATTCGAGCTTTTGTCCCCTTACTTATACTTTTCCTTTGCGGTTTATTTTATTATTAATAAAATCTTATAATTTACAAAAAAAAAAAAAAAAGAAGAAGAATGAAATAGTAAAATTTAGAAACTTATCAATTAATATTATTTTTTACATAAGTATGTCTTGACAAAATGTGGTTGCATGACCTGGTCGCTCTTTTTTTTTTTTTACATCATGATATCATATATTTATTTCACTTTATACAATTTAACTATATTAATTAAGTAATTAATTAACTCTATTAATTTACTAATAAGTCGTTTCATGGCAGTTCCGTCTATCGCTTTATTATAAAAGACCAAATTGGCCCGTTCTGTCATAAGTACCTCCATATTCCGCTGAGTAGAATTCGATAATGGGTTTGAGTCGGTAATTGTAAAACTTCCTTTATCGATCTTGATTTGCGTATAAATTCCGAAACTATGAACCTAACTGAATCAGAGAGCCGCGAAGTCCCACGGGTATCATAAAATTACGTTAGGTACCATATGAATAGGCTCGATAAACCTCTATATAGCTTCTTCGATTTCTCAATAATTCGTAATTAGTGATAATAATGAATTAAGAATATACTTTATACAAAAAAGATGTATTTATTGGAGCTGGTGTAAAAATATCAAGTAATTTTTTTCCACAGAGTACAGTACTACACAAAACAGCTACTAGTAATAAAGCGGATACCGGCGGCGATAGTGTGTTATTCTTGTAGGAGAAGTCGGTTAAAAATGGCGTCGAACCAAGTGAGGGCATCGCACATACTGATAAAACACGAGGGATCAAGACGCAAAGCATCATGGAAAGATCCAGAAGGTCGCTTTATCTCTAACACCACCAGAGACGCCGCCGTTTCGCAGCTAAAAGCCTTTCGTGATGACATCATCTCCGGAAAATCTAAGTTTGAAGATGTTGCTTCTCGCTTCTCTGATTGCAGCTCCGCCAAACGCGGTGGCGATCTCGGTAATTACTTATACTATTAGGCCTGTGTTTCTTAGGAATCTTTTTTATTTTTGGTTCTAGATTTTGTATGGCTTTTCTAGGGATTAAGATCTGAGATTTAAAGAACTTTGTATTTTTAGAAAATTGTTAATTGCCTTAAAATACATGCATGTAGCTAATTGCAACTAATTTGAGATTGAGTTGTAGTTAATTGATTGATATTGGAAGATGACTATGCTGGGGTTTGATGGGTTATTAGTAGTAATTAGCTTTGATGTTAGTCTGCTAAAATAAAAATGTATTGAATCTTAGCTAGTCCTTCACTCATTTTGGGGGTGAAATTCAATTTATGTTTTCTTATTAATTGTTATGCTAGAAAGAAATAGGAAAGGAAGTGAAGAATTAATGTTTAGGGAACTGGACATTTGTTATTGAATAAGCATAATTTCTTGATACTATTTTAAGACAGCTTCACTGAATAAAGACATGTATAATTGGTAAATTGCAAGTTCTGTTAGTGGAATAGAATTTTATATTAAATTGATATCCCAACCACGTTTTTGCTACATTTATCAAGCAAACAATGTCTACCGATATTGCTCAAATTGCACATGCCATCTCCCCTCCATCTCTTTATGTGCATCTACTATTTGGTTAAAACTTTCTCCTCTGTATCACAAATCTTTACTATAGCACCCTTTCTATAACGGACGGTAAGCAAGTATTGAAGAAGAAAACTGCTAGTTGCTATGAGTGAGTTCGCCAAAGCATAAGTCTTTTGTTTGTTTGTAAGTCAAAAGGGTGCATAAGTCTTTTGTTTGTTTGTAAGTCGAAAGGGAGCACTAGTTTTTATTCTTTGGAAATTCAAAAAGGTACTTAGCAGGTATCCTGTAGAATTAGTCGAGGTGTGTGCAAGCCGGCCTGGACACTACGGTTATTTAAAAAATAATCAAAAGGGAACTGCTTTGTAGGTGAAAAGTATGATATAAAATATAAATTATGAGGACTTTTCTACCTTGAGAAAGATTTCTGTCCACATCTTCTTGCAGCTTGAGGTCATTTGGTACTATTCAGCAATAGAAGCAGAGAGATTATTGCTTATCCTGTACATGGGTGGATGAAATAATAAGCCTTCAGCAGTGTGACATTCGCGCTGGTATTCTCTTAGATTGGGAAACTGGACAGCTAGTGCACCATATGTGATACTTATCTAGTTTCGTTTCTTCTTTTTCTGTTTATTGTTGACACTAATTGACAATGGCTATAGGTTGGAGATGCATCTCCCTCTCCTCTGTCAAAAGCTAGTGAATCATTTCGGATAAAATGTGGTGATCTAGATCATTCACTAAAAAAGAAAAGTGTGATGTCTAAACCTACTTAATCTTGTTCAAACCTTTTCTGCACATTCCTGTAGTTCTCCACTTGGCAATAGCTGATTGAGTTCTTAGTTATCAGATTAAAGAGGTAAGGACACTAAGAAAGCAATATATCCTATAAGCTTGTTTCGGAAGTAAGAATGGAGAAGTAATGTTTGGTATTGTTATAAGTAACTTGTTCTATTATCAAGCTGCTCCAGTTCTGACAAGATTTCTGATATTCAAATGTAAAGGTTATTTTATCAAAAAAGATATTCAAATGTAAAGCCAGATCATTTTCTGTATCTTGTATTATTTCTATGAGTCTATCACTTGTGGCTAGTCGAAAGTAACTAAAATTCCTATAGCAATATATATAATTGCTGTTTTTGGTGCTCTTCTTGCATTGGCTTCCACAACTGTTGGTTCCACTGTGGTGGTTGGTCAATGTTCTAAAAATTCTGCGTTTGTATTCTACTTTGTTTTATGCCTAGCATCACTTCTGTTCAGGCTCTACTTAGTTTGACAGTCGAATAATGTTATTTGGCTGCATAAGTTACTATTCAAAGATCTTTGCTATTTGCTTTTAAAAATTTAAAATCATAAAATGTTTTGTTTTGAAAATCATTATTCTCTTTACAACATTATATACTTAGCT
Source organism: Nicotiana obtusifolia (assembly GCA_002018475.1). Classification (NCBI taxonomy): domain Eukaryota; kingdom Viridiplantae; phylum Streptophyta; class Magnoliopsida; order Solanales; family Solanaceae; genus Nicotiana; species Nicotiana obtusifolia. Next base: position 241,353 of record MCJB01037342.1, on the reverse strand, counting down.
GTCACATTCATTCATCCTATGAATCATTTCAGTTTGTAGTATCTGATTTTTCTAAAGCTTTTGAAGGCTAAAATTGTCATTCAGTATATACTTCTGGTCAGAAACTGCTTTTTTTGTTATAATAATGGTCATATTGGGTGTTGTTGTCAATCTTTTGGCTTGCTCTCAGCTTGTCAAGGTTTGTAGTCTCTTACCATAGAAATCGCTGCATTAAGTAATTGCTTGACGCTGCATAACATTCTTGTTAACAGAGACAGGTTAAAAAGGTTTTGTCAGGTTTCTAGGTTTTCTAAATGCATACAACTTAACAGAGACAAGGTGGCAAATGTGCTATCACAAACACAATATAGAGCACTGCTCCTTAACCCTTAGTTTGTCTGTGTTTTTCTTGTATGCCCCTTTCTGTAAATGTCAACTAAGTCTTTATCTGCGGTAAAGGGAAAAAAGCCCAAATAATGAATCTAAAATACACCCCTAGCCAGCTGCTATCGAAAACACAACATGAGGGTAGGGGTTATCTCTCCTATTTTTCCACTAAAGAAGGTGATTGCAACTGGAATAATATACCATTGACACTGCAAAGTGCTAAGATAGAAATATATCTTTGTGGATATAGTAGAGTTTGTCAGCTTGCTTAATGGCCTTTTGATGTCATTTCTGCATCCCCAAGGGTGAACTGGGGAATGCTTATGAAGTTCATTTTATGTACAGGTCCATTTGGCCGAGGGCAGATGCAGAAACCATTTGAAGATGCAACTTTTGCACTGAAGGTTGGTGAGATCAGTGACATCATTGATACTGACAGTGGTGTTCACATTATTCTGAGAACCGGTTAGTTTACCAGAGGAAGTATCCATAGATTCAAGAGCAATTGCAAGTTGTAACGCGTCTTTTCTTTCTATTTGGTGTTTCAAAGACTACCCTTCCCACTCTTGCGTCTTATGGCAGCATTTAACTTATTAAGTATGATTTGATTATCAGTCAAATACGACTCCAAATGCTTGACTAGTAATTTGATGTTTATAGACGTTTTTATCCATGTGTTTGAGAGTTTCTTGACTTGTGGCACGCTTAAGAAATTTTTTTGATGCAGCGTGCTCTCACTTTTTGTGGTTTTTATTGGTGGCACCAAATTTACTGAAAAGTCATCCGGGGAAGTTCTTTTAGGTCATTTAATAGAGCAATTTTCAGGATTAGATTCATTATCGTTTGAGTAATTAAAACTCAATCTCTATGAACTGCGAAGGTTCTGTGATAAGGTCTTCTTAACGAAGAAACTTTGATAAATCATCGAGATTAAGGTTTAAATTTCTGTAGAGATAAAAATAGCAGGTATTATTTTCCACGTTAAGCATTGGTGGGTAGTTACCGAAAAAAAAAAAAAAAGGAAGTTTTATTATTGTGGTATACCAACCACCTGTTCTGGAACTTTTACAAATTGATGATGGTTTATCATCATCAGAACAAAGATCAGTCTAGGTCGAGATGAATGGGTGCCGGGGAAGGGGGACCAAGTCTAGGTCGAGATGAATGGGTGCCGGGGAAGGGGGACCAAGCAGCGCATAGCTAGCGGCATAGGAGCTGACTCGACATCAACGGCTTCGTGCCGCACTGGAGTAATCCAATATGTGATTTCGCACGTTCCACCACTTCTCCGTTCATTTTCAATACTGATCGTGAAACACCATGAGCAGCAGGATGTTGAGGTCCGAAATTCGAAGTAAAATTTTTAATATGCCTGTTCTTAGTCGTCATGGGAAAGATGACCGACAACTACGTGGGAAAATAGACCTTCTTTCTTTGATTTGAAGCAAGAATTTTTTAAAAAAACAATTCCATTCAGTTCGCTTTCGAAAAATTTGCTGGTCGCGTATTAGTTCGTTCTGCGCCGTCAGCGGCCTCAACTTTGCCTTTGCCAAGATAGTTAGCTCGAATACCATCTTTATTTAAGAAAAGAAAACAAAAGAATCTTTGTGGACCAATTTCGGTGGGGTGTATGTGGGTAGGCTTTTTTCCTTGTCCATATGTTTGTAAGCCAGTTTCATTGGTGATAAATGGTTCTCTGCTGACTCTCAAGTTGATGCAATTGCGTCTTTGTAATGTCGATTGAGTACTTTGTTCTGTTCTTATCCCTGGTTGGAAGTTTTTTAACAAAAGTGTGGACTGCGTACTTCCTTCTTATCCCAACTTGCGAGTTTGACCAAAATTGTCAAATTTTGAGAGAGATTTTTTCCTTGTTATTTTCCATTGGATGCCCCCAAAAGCACTGAGAATCATTCTTCAAATGACACTTCTTTCGTGATAATAGAGAAATTTCAATGGTTTAAATAACCTCTTTCATAAAAACCACACTTGATATAAAGATTTTGAACACCAAGCTAATGATGTATGAGATTTGGTTTTTGTATGCAAAATTAATAAGTTTTGTTTTTTCAATTGCATAGGGGGTTTAAAGGAAGGGAAAGGGAAATGAAAGTAGTGGAATTAAACCCACATCTATTGTGCAGAAAACTTTCATTGGTATTACTAGACTTTAAACTTGGTACCCCCAATTCAATTTATGATTTAGCCATAATATATTATATAGTATAATATAAATATAGGGGTCGTTTGGTACGAGCACAAGTAATGCAGGATTAGTAATGCAGGTATTAGTAGTGCAGGGATTATAGTGTTGGGATTATTCTTTATCAAATGTTTGGTTCATTGTATTAAAAATTAGCTTATGTTTGGTTTAAAACCGTACAAAATCTTCTTTACAATTGTACCCTTATATATTCTTTTTTCTATATATAAAGAAATTTAGGAAAAGTGTTTGAGGGGCGGGTTAGTAATTTTAGAGTTTTATCTAGGTATAGTTAATGCATGGATTAGTAATCCGTTGGTTTTCTTGGTATTAGCTAAGCCCTCCTATGAGTAATAAGTAATTCATGTATTAGGTATGCATAAATTGAATTGAGCAACTAAACATTGTAGTGGACGGATTAAATTTTTATACAGAAATTATTCTACCAAACGACCCCATAGAATATTAAGTAAGTTTTCTCTCGACCATGCCAATCCTCTCTTTTCTTTTCATTTATCTTTTCAAGGATGGAGAAGACTTCGAATATCATCTTGTACAATGACTGTACTTTGAGAAGGATAGGTGACTAATCTTAATACTCATGCCTTTTTTTAAAAGACACCAAAATAACTTTGATAAATTCAAGTCAACCAAAATAGTATTCGGCTTCTGGAAATTTACAAGTACTGGTGCAACAAGTAATTTAGGAATCAAATAGCATGAATGGACAAGTCAATGTTTATCGTTTGATTTCTTTGTAGCTTAGATTATGTGTACGAGAGAGGAAGTTGATAAAAACAAATGGAATCAAGTTTATTCTGAATAAGCTTTGTGGCTATGAACATTGCTTATATCTCATTCTTTCATCCAAATGGAATCAAGGCATGTTAATCTCTTGACAAGAAGGTATAAGCTTCGTGTAACTTGCTAAGATTCCAATGTCCCCACCAAAATTTTCTCTCTCTTCCTTTTCAAGGATTTTACTAGAAAATTTTCAAACAAAAAGGATCGAGCGCTTTGTACAAATGTCATCCAATGCGACGAAAATAACTTGCCTGATATAATCAATTTATGGGATAGTTATGGACTGGAACTTTTCTTCAACGATGGACTGAAAATTTTTTAGAAGTGTTCTAAAAGATTGTGTATTACAATCATTCTAAAAAATATGAGAAATTTTACTACAATCATTTTGACTCCCCCCTCCTATAATTTATTTACCCGTAAAATGATATAGTTGAATTTGTAACGTGGTTTATAGATAAGCGAACTGATTTGATTCAAAAATGATAAATAAATAAAATTTAAAATAAGAATTAGCGATAAAATCGAACGAAATGACAAGCTTAGTTATGAGAGCAGTGCCTTTGAGGACAGAAATAAGAACAATGTAAAAGAGTTGATTGAGCATGAGAATGAAATATAACATAAGTTTTGCCGAGGCTTTCATGTATTACAATGGCTATTGATCCTACTATTTATAGTTATACCTAGGGAAACAAGATTTTAGGATCAAGCCCCTTTTATATGACAATAAAGGGACCATTGATGAATATGTAACGGCATGCTATGAATGCAAATATTCTCTGCAGTGGCTGCCTATTTAATGCTAGAGAATATTCTTCATTGAATGCTATTCGATGGCAAACATTAATCTGCTCACATTGGTCATGCTCTCTTCAGGATCTATCCGATGCTATTGTTGTTGTTTCCGATACTAGTTGTTACTTGAATTGCTCTTTACTTATCTTCGACTCCATATGTCACGCAATCATTCGATCATTTATTATAAATTAATTTTAGCCTATATATGCTTGCCGACATAGACATCTAAAGAATTAAATTGAGATACAAAGGAAAGAATATCAAATATCTAAAGTTTGGAGGTAGAATGTGATTTTAACAGAAAGTTAGAGAAAAAAATAATTCTGACTTATTTAAAAAGTCTCATAAAACATATTTTCAGAACAAAAGTTGGAAACTGATTTGGTCCATTGACGCCCCTTTATGAGTTACTTCCTCTATCTTAAATTATCTATTGTGTTTTTTTTTACACATTTCTTAAGAAATATTCTTATTTATATTTTAAGATATAATTTTTCTTTATTAAATATTTATTTCATTTATATATTATCTTCATCTTTAAAAATAATATATTATTAAAAGTAAAATAAAAAAATATAATTTATTTTATCTTAAACTTCTACAAAAATTAAAAATAACTATTTTTAAAAAGTATAACTTGATCATAGTCACACGGCTATCTCGAGAATCTAAATTTTAATATTATGTTATTTTGAGCCAAAAGATCGCCGAAAGCTATTAATGGGTCAATTTTCTTTTTATTAATTAAAATAATACAGTAATATTATATACTAAAAATTTAGCAATTTTATTCTGTGGTGACCCAAATTCTTCTATCACTATCACCATAAGGTAAAAAGAATTTAAAGTCTGTTTGGTCAAGCTTTTCGGAGGTTAAAAGTATTCTTTTTGTCAAAAAAGTACTTTTTAAAAAATTTAATATGTTTAACCAAAATAAAAAAATACACCAATAACGGAAGCAATTTTTCTGCTTTTAGGAAGAACCAGAAAATTCTAGCTTTCCGAGAATTAACCAATTAGATTCTGCCGTGAGAGAGCCCACTCTCACCACACGTCGGCATTTTCACTCCACACACAAACCCCATATAAGCACTAAAACCTAGCTCAGCCTCTTTGGCTATTCACATAGCCCCCCACTTGCTTTTCCTGCTGTCCTCATTTTTGCCACCGCCCATGGCCGCCACCGTCTCCACCGCCTCTGCCGCTGCCGCCACCAACAAATCTGCTCTTTCACAGCCCCTAGACAAATCCTTTTGCTCGCCATCTCAAAAGCTCTTATCTTTATCCCCTAAAACCCTCCCAAAACCCTACAGAACTCTCGTCATCGCGTCATCCAAAAACCCATTAAACGACGTCGTTTCGATTAAAAAATCAGCTGACAATACATTGGACTCGTATTTTGACGATGACGACAAACCCCGTGAAGAGTGTGGCGTTGTGGGCATCTATGGCGACTCAGAAGCTTCACGCCTTTGCTATTTAGCACTTCACGCGCTTCAACACCGTGGCCAAGAAGGCGCCGGCATTGTCGCCGTTAACGACGACGTTCTTAAGTCAATTACTGGTGTTGGGTTAGTTTCCGACGTGTTCAATGAGTCAAAGCTTGACCAACTCCCCGGCGACATGGCAATTGGCCACGTAAGGTACTCTACTGCTGGCTCTTCTATGTTGAAAAATGTTCAGCCTTTTGTCGCTAGTTATAAATTTGGGTCAGTTGGTGTTGCCCATAACGGTAATTTAGTGAATTATAAGTTATTGCGTAGTGAACTAGAGGAAAATGGGTCGATTTTTAATACAAGCTCTGATACTGAAGTGGTGCTTCACCTTATTGCTATATCGAAAGCTAGGCCTTTTTTATTGAGAATTGTTGAGGCTTGTGAAAAAATTGAGGGTGCTTATTCTATGGTGTTTGTTACTGAGGATAAGTTGGTTGCCGTAAGGGATCCTCATGGATTTAGGCCATTGGTTATGGGTAGGAGAAGCAATGGTGCTGTTGTTTTCGCGTCGGAGACTTGTGCTTTGGATTTGATTGAGGCTACTTATGAGAGGGAGGTGAATCCTGGTGAGGTTGTTGTTGTGGATAAAGATGGGGTTCATTCTATTTGTTTGATGCCTCATCCCGAGCGTAAATCTTGTATCTTTGAGCATATTTACTTTGCTCTGCCTAATTCGGTCGTGTTTGGGAGGTCTGTGTACGAGTCTAGGCGTGCTTTCGGGGAGATTCTTGCAACTGAAGCTCCCGTGGAATGTGATGTTGTGATAGCAGTTCCTGATTCGGGTGTCGTGGCAGCGCTCGGTTATGCGGCTAAAGCAGGGGTACCATTTCAACAAGGTTTGATAAGGTCGCATTATGTTGGCAGGACATTTATCGAGCCATCGCAGAAGATAAGGGATTTCGGGGTGAAGCTTAAGCTGTCGCCAGTTAGGGCAGTGTTGGAGGGGAAAAGGGTTGTGGTCGTGGACGATTCAATCGTTAGAGGAACGACCTCGTCCAAAATTGTGAGGCTATTGAAGGAGGCGGGTGCAAAAGAGGTTCATATGAGGATCGCGAGCCCGCCAATTATAGCTTCTTGTTATTATGGAGTGGACACTCCTAGTTCAGATGAGTTGATATCAAATAGGATGAGTGTGAAGGAGATTAAGGAGTTCATTGGATCAGATTCGCTTGCTTTTCTGCCAATGGATAGCTTGAATAAGTTGTTAGGCAATGATTCTAAAAGCTTTTGCTATGCTTGCTTTTCGGGCAATTACCCGGTCGAGCCGACGGGTAAGGTTAAAAGAATTGGGGATTTCATGGATGATGGATTAAGTGGAGATATGGATTCCATTGATGGTGGTTGGCTACCAGGAAGTAGTAGGGTTCAAAAGACTATCTTGAATGAAGTTAGAACCAGCTAAACTTTCTTTTCCATGTTTGCTTTACTTTTTGCTTTGGATTTCTAATGCTTGACTATAGAAATTATAAGTTTCAATGAAGTCTCCTTTTCTATTTGGGATGCCATATGAATCCACTGATTTAATTTTTCTACTATGATTCTTACATTATATATGTTCAATAGGGCTTGTCCCCAAATCAAAGGACCACTAAGGGTATAATGAACTGTCATCTAATGAACATTCTAATATAATTTTGGGTGTCAATCAATATATCCTTTTGTTCTTTCAACAGTAAGGCAACAATTTTTTACTAGGGCACTCAAAAGCCATAGAAATATTATTATGTCATATCCACTTGGTTAAAAGCATCAAATGCATACATAAGCTGCTTGCTCCCTAGATAGAAAAATAAACCAGATAAAAGCACTTGTTTTGGAGTAGTCTATCCTTTAGAGATTGAAAGCGGAGTTGAGAACAGTCAGTGAAACGAATGAGAAAATCAATAAAATCATTTGACAGATGCAATAACAGGATTATAGCAATAGCTGACCAATCTCATTCTCTAGTCAAGTTACTGCTTCTCGCTGCTATTTGAACTTTGAAGGTTGTCATTGCATCAGCAACAGCATTTTCCAACTTAAACTGCCCAAATTTTAAAGCAAAGTTACTTTTGATACTGATTTAGGCAAAGTTAAAATGAACCAATCCAAGAATGCACCTTTATCTCCAGTAAGAGCTTGTGCCAACTCTGCCTTAACATATACCTTCATTTTGGCCATCGAACAAATTTATTTGCTCAATTTTCCCATCTCAATCCTTGTGACCTTCCAACTCTTTTGCTGGCTGTACGTTCTTCAACCAGAAGTCAGAAAGTGCAATCTTCAACCAGTTGCCAATATTTTTCTTCGCCATGCAACCGAATCAAACTACTACCATTGATAGTCCAAACATAAAAATTGCACAGAGTCTCAATCCAATATTTTCAAGAAGATGACAAAACGAGGAGGGAAAATTAGATACAACCATCTTAGATAAACTAATTGAAAAAGAAAAACTAGTAGATGCAAAGAATGAGTTCAAAATATCGAAGCAAGCTTCATTCATCGAGGAGAAGCAATCCTTTACAATACATCAACTTGAAATATTCTATATAGAACATATGCTATCATTGATATTTGTAGAATAATTCTTCAATGAGAATTAACTTAAATAGTCACCCGCTAAAGAAAAATTAACCGACAGATGTGTATATTATAAATAATTAGTGTATAATATATGTACATAGGCTAGTACCTGTGAATATTTTTTGGTTGAGCTAAAAACTGTGATTCATTTGCATATGTTACAATAATACTGTATTCGAAAATTGCAGAACTGATTCAATACAGGTCTTATGTTCTGTGCTTACTCTATAATAACTACCTAATATATCATGGTTGTAAGCACTGCTAAATGAAAATATTAAAAAAAAAAAAAAAAAATTCTTCTACTAAAAGCAATATAAAGCAAGTACCTCAAGTCTTCCACAAATAACCAAAAAGAAGTCTAATACCACATTCATCTATAATATCTCAACTAAAATACTGAAAATGGTACAAAGCAAGAATTATGCGATTAATTATTGGTAACCAGCGGACAACAAATGGTTAAAGAAATTTACTTATCATGAATAAAAACTGTAATAATTATTTGAATTACATATTGTATACTATCCAATAAAAATAATTTTAGGGGCCTTAAATTTTTGGGGCCTAAAGAGAGAGCTTTATTGGCCTAGGGGTGGAGCCGTCCTTGCTAAGGTGCAGCAAAAATTAGTATCAGAGCAACAGCAACAGCGACAATATGATATTAGCCATTCTCCGCTCTGTCATAAGCATTGGACTTGTGTTTTGGTGCAAACGAAAAGCCAGCAGGAACCTTGCCTAGTAACATTTCGGATATCCTTATCTGCCGAGGATATATAGCATGTTAAATTGAAAGAATAATATGTGTTTTACACACCTAACAATTTGCTATCTACGAACAGTAAATTACGTACCCAGTCTGCAGCAGAATCAGAGGCCATTAGTGTCTCGAGGTCGTCTCTACCGTAGTATGAGGGTGGTCGCCAATTTATTCTTTGTGGGATAATGTCTAACAGGCCAACTGGAACATACCGACATGTGTAACTAAGCCACTCCAACAAAAAGTGTCTGGTCGTCTCCACTCCTGTGCTCATTTTGGGCAAACATAAGGTATGTCCAATCATAACATTACTTTTCTTCAAGATCTTTCCAATAGAAGAATATGGCAAAGAAAGCAAATTACCAGGAAATGAGAATAAAATCGAGAGAGAAACCCCATTTTTTCAAGACAAATATGGAAAGCTTCTACTAACATACTCGTAGATCCTACCAATTACACCTTTACAGAGATTCAAGAAAACCTCGGTGAATGAACCACCATAGAATGTACAGGAAGCTACTGTAAAATGGATAATGAAGAAAATAAGAAATCATTGTTCACATATACAATGGTCTAATCTAATGAGGAACTTCCCTAATATATTGACAAGTCCACCTGACAGAAGCATACTATATTCTTAAGGATATAGACTGAACAGTATCGATTGCATTTATTCTGCTATGGAAGGCCAGATATAGAGCACAGTTTAGAAGCCTGGACATGCGTGCAACTCTTTGCATGGACATAGTTATTCCCAAGCTATCTCAATTTCTTATATATCTGATGAAAGAACCAAACATGATCATGAGATAAAGATTTGGAGATGTAAAGGTTAAGGCACTCATTTAGAGTAAACATGGATGCAAATATAAGTATATAACATGATAGCTCATCTTTAAGGCATGCTTCCAATTGATTGCAGCAATTAATATCTTGGTAGATTTACCAAACAAACTTCTTACTGATCCATATTTACGAACATAACTATATACCTTTTGAATCAGAACCCCAGTGTTCAAGGCCAAATCGTGCATAATCCTTCAAGATATCTAGCCGCTCCCCAGATGTAATGTCCCAGTGCCTCTGTTCCTTGATTTCAGTAAATATCCACGGCTGCAAAAATAGGAAGTGCTGCTTAGTGCAGATAGACCCTCAGAGGCACAAATAGAACGAACATGCAACCGTAACAAGTTTTACACAATGGAAATAGAGAGCAGAAAAAATCTTATTACAAACCTTTATCAATGCACCTCGGGCGATCATACATGTGGAAAGCTCAGGGGAGTCAGTTTTGTGCTTGTTCCATTCTAAATAAGAAAATACATCACCATTTCCAAGGACTTGTAAAGACTTGGGGGCCCTTTGTACACATTGGTAGATGTAATCCCAGTCAGCAAGTTTACTATAGCGCTGTTGACGTGATCTACCATGTATGGTAACTGCAGTTGCACCCCAATTACCAATATCTGCTATGAGAGAATCAATGCGATTCTTCCCCTCAAAATAAGCAGTTCTTACCTAAAGCAGGAAAAAGTTGCATTGTCAAGCATCTCTGCACATCTCTTTAAGAACCATGGGCACGTGGGAACCAGATCTTTGAACAAGATAAACACAGAAAAGCAATAATCTACTCTAGGGTGGGAACTGGGAATTGTATCATAATGTCAAATACCTACGCCGCAAAAGGTTGGTCTCCAATAGTAGAAAACAAAAGGCAAAGCAGATCATCCTACCTTGATAGTTACTGGTATATCAACTGTTGCCGAAGCAGCTTGTACTACACTCTTCATCCGCATTGGTTTTGTAAGAAGAGCTGATCCAGCACCCTTGTTAACTACAATATCAATCGGGCATCCCATGTTAATATCAATGAAATCCACAGTGCATTCTTGTTCAATAAGCTCAACTGTCTTTGTAACAGTGTCTGGATAAGCTCCACAAATCTGAACACCAAACAAATTCTCGGACGAATGCCGTCTCAGCAGTGCCCACTCAGATGCTTGGCCCTACATTAGCCATAAAGCGCAAATAATTGATACTTAACTTCAAGAATGTTACCAAGCAAATGAAAAGTCTTTAGATGGAAAATGGTAAGACAGGGATGAGAGACAAAGATCATTAGTTCTCAAAGAAGCCAAAAGTTACATGTCCGTAAACTGATGTACCCCTGTACAAAATCATTCCAGGTGGTTTTCTTAACTTGAGGATGAGGCAGGGAAGATGTTATTTATTTCCTATAGAAGGCCAAGTATGACACACCCACATCCAAACCAGTTGCATCTCCACGATATTTTTTTTGATAAGGTAAAATTTTATTAAATAAAAAAGGTACCAAGCTGGTACAAATACAATAGGCCAGCAACTAACACAAAACTGATCTCCTAGATATCACGGATCTCCGCGAATGTATGTGTCGAAAGTTAGCAAAGAAATATATGCAAATTTTACCTTCTCAACAAAATATATGCAAATTTTACAATAGCATTTCTCAGCTAGTACTTACAAGTTATGGCATTTCCTCCCCCTAACCATTAAACTATCACCCCCACAAAAGCTTTTCACCAGTCTCACTCTCATTCTGATTCTACTTTGAGGCATTCATGAATAAATTTAATGGTAACTTATGTGTATCCCATCAACAATTAGCAGTGACTGACCTGCAAAAGATTTGTGCACATTGCCATCTCACCAGATGTTACATCAGCTCCTAGCACCTTGCAAACTCTCCGAAAAGGCAGATTACCAACTGTGGTCAAAGGCGCAAGATAGAGCTTATCTCGAAAATCAATAAGCTTTTTTTCACGGGGATGCAATTTTAGGCTTTTATCAGAATCTGTAACCGTGTCAGCAGTTGGCTCTGATTTATTCACATCACAATTGCTGTCAAGAACTTCCCCCTGGACACTTGAACCTGCCAAAGTACAGAAGATCAGCTACACGAGGTTTCACATCTCCATAAAACAACCTGAATGCTCGTAAAGGAATAAAGCATCTATTAACCATTGCTAACTTGGGAGGAACAAATTTCATCGATTGATGATTTTGCCTTCTTTAAAGGTCTAATATCATCAGCCAAATTATTTTCATCTCCATCATCTTCTGGTGAAATGGAAGGAGTGATCTCCACTTTATTAGAGCAGTCACTAGCAGCTTCATTGCTGCCTGTTTTGGTATCAGTGGCTGGTTCTTTTGGCAAAACTTCGCCATTTTCCTCTTTATCAGCCAATATTTTATTTTTTGGATGGTCCTGCAGTAAGAAATTCAAATGAACATGAGAAAAAATCCAGAGACAGAAAAACATACAGGTTTGATACTGCTTCCTAATGGTCAAACATCTTGTTCATTAGGCTAAAATTTGAAGCTTGTCTAATAAAGAATCACCTTTTTCCCGTAAAACTGGTATTGAAGAATGGAAGAAAAACTGGTGGGAGCCACAAACCTTAAGTCCAAGAAGTTTGAGAGCGGCTTCAGCCTTCGGAAACTTCATTTTGTTTTTCCACAGAAGTTTCTGAGTGTCCTTATTAAAAAAATTTAGTTCAGAACTCTTCCTAGGTATCTTCTCAGTTTGATCTGAAACATCATCTTTGTGGGTCCCTGCGAACCTACAAGCCAATCCATAAGGGCATGGCCCTTCATAAACCAGAAAAGGGCAACTACCCTCTATATCAGCTGGTTTCTGCATTCAAAACAACAGCAAAGATTGAAATTTCCACATAACAGCACCATCACGATAACCATGATATTATTTCTTACTTTACCTCAGCTTTAAAAGCTTCCAAGTCATGACTAAACCGACATTTGTCACTATAAGGGCACGCACTAACTTTTCCAGTTTTGGCCACCTCAGGACAGATATGCAATGGTGATTTTTGTTCCTGCAATCATTTCAAGCATTTCAATTACTACAGAATAACCACAGCAACTACTATCTCTTTTTCCTGTTTCTTATGAGTGATTATACCAACCAAAATCTAAAAAGTGCACAATCCTAACAGTAAATATTCACTCGCACCCAGTGTTTACAGCACGCCAAACAATTTAACCTTAGCAGTTAAAAATTAATGTAAGGATATATATCATTTAATCATGGTTAAGTGATAACCGTCGGTGTGAAAGAATACTTACAGCACCCAGTGTTTCACCAAACCAAGCAATTAAACCTTTGCAGTTAAAATTGAAGTAAAAATACATATCATTGAACCATGGTTAATTGATAAATGTGTGTATGAAGGGTGCATGTCCTATATTCACCAGATGCTGGTACGGGTAATTTTTTTACCATCACACAAATATCAGTTCTACAATTACGTTCAGCTAAAATAAAACTTTTTGAAGAGAAATTTTCAACTCAACGCTCTATACTTATCCTCGATATGCATTTTATTCTCTTTAGGACACTTCATTCCAATAAAGACAAATAGTTGTCTTTTAAATCAATTCGCCAAAAATAACCTTTTTTTAAATAATGAGAATCACCTGACGGCGTTCACGTTTAATTTGGCGTTTAGATTTCTTCTCCTTGAGAATAGAAGCGCTTTTGGCCTCAGCTGCATCGTCGTTTTCGACTCCAACGGCGCCGTTGTTGTTGTTGTTGTTTGAAGGTCTAGCAGGTGGAGGGCGAAGATACTCCCTCTTCACAGGAGCTATGGCTTTAGCTACTAACTCCTCTGGAGTTCTAAATGGTTGATTTACTCCACCGTCATCGGTATTCGATGAAGGTTGTTGTACTGGAGCTTCCGGCTGCTCCGTCGCAGTCGCCGCCGGCGACGAGTCCGTTAGGGCTTGGTTTTCCATGGAGTCTGGAGGGTGTGGTTAGGGTTTAGGCGAACAAGTGGAAATTATAGACAAGGGGTTTAGCTGCAGAATAACGACGCCGTATGGAACATTAGAATATACATTTCCTCCCTAACCATTGTTTGGGGTTTTTTAATGTTTCGAAGGTGCGTAAATGAAAATTTTATAAGTATATGCTGTTTTATATAAAATGTAAAAATGTAATATTTCCGCCTGCTAAGAGGTTATTCACATAAGGGGATTTTAATGGACATATTGGGTTGATTGTTGGTGGTTATGGCGAGGTGCATGGCGGTCTCGGCTTTGGGGGATAGGAACGGAAAAGGAACTTCGCTGTTGGATTTCACCAAGGCATTGAGCTGGTGATTAAGAATTCTAGTTTTCCGAAGAGGGAAGAGCACTTGGTTACTTTCCACAAATATGGTGGCGAAGACTCAGATTGATTATCTCTTCCTTATGACGTGCAATAGAGGGTTGTGCAGGCATTGCAAGGTTATCCTAGGTGAGACCCTCGTGACGCAGCATAGGCTCTTAGTGATGGACGTCGGTATCATGATAAGGAGGAAGAAGATGTCTGTTTGAGGACGATCGAGGATCAGGTGGGGAGCCTTGACTAAGATAAGCTCAGGAGTTGGAGGGGAATAAAGGCGACTGGTGGTGGAATAATGTGTACGACGACGGCAAACTGTGTAAGGGAGGCGGCGAGAGAGGTGTTAGGGGTCTCGAAAGGATTATGTGGCAAAGGCGACTGGTGGTGGAATAAAGTGGTCCAAGGCAAAGTGGAACCGAAGAAGGCAGCGTACTTAAAGCTAGTAGGGAGCACAGCCAAGGAGGAGAAGAGAGGAGAGCAAACAAAGAGAGGTATAAGGTAGCGAGGACGGAGACGAAGCTGACAGTCACGGAGGCTATGACAGTAACGTTTGGTCGTTCATACGAGGAACTGGGGGATAAAGGCGGGGATAATAAGTTATTTCTGCTAGCTAAGGCGAGAGAGAGGAAGGCCCGGGATCCGAATCAAGTGAGGTGCATGGACAGTAGAGTATTGATGGGGGAGGCTCAAATTAAGCGAAGATGGCAGACTTACTTTCATAGATTTCTAAATGAAGAGGGGGGACCGGGATATTAAGCTAGGTGATTTGGGGCATTGGGAGAGTCACCGAGACTTTAGGTATTGTAGGCGCATTAAGGTTGAGGAGGTCGTGGGGGCTATGCGTAAGATGAGTTGGGGCAAAGCAGCTGAACCAGACAAAATTTCGGTAGAATTCTAGAGGTGTGTGGGTAGAGCAGGCTTGGAGTGGCTGACTGGGCTGTTAAATGTTATTTTCAGGATGAAGAGAATGTCGGATAAGTGGAGGCGAAGTACGGTGGTACCATTTTACAAGAACAAAGGTGATATCCAGAGTTTTAACAACTATAGGGGTATCAAGTTACTAAGTCATACCATAAAAGTTTGGGAGAGGTGGTGGAAGTGATAGTGGGGAGGACAGTGTCTATATCCAACAACCAGTTCGGGTTCATGACTAGTCATTCAACCACGGAAGCTATCCACCTTATTAGGAGGTTGGTGGAACAATACAGGGATAGGAAGAAGGATCTGCACATGGTGTTTATTGACCTAGAGAAAGCATATGACAAAGTCCCTAAGGAGATTCTCTGGAGATGCCTGGAGGCAAAATGTGTCCAGTAGCTTACATTATAGCGGTCAAGGACATGTATGATGGAGCTAAGACTCGGGTTAGGACAGTGGAGGCGACTCGGAGCATTTCTCGGTTGTAATGGGGTTACATCAAGGATATACACTTAGCCCATTCTTATTTGCCCTGGCGATGGACGCACTGACACGACATATTCAAGGGGAGGCGCCATGGAGTATGTTATTCGCTGATGGCGTAGTTCTGATTGATGAGATGCGAACTGGTGTTAACGAGAAACTGGAGGTTGGGAGACATGCTCTTGGGTCTAAGGATTTCAAGTTGAGCAGGACTAAAATAGAACACCTGGAGTGCAAATTCAGGATCGAGTCGAGGGAAGCAGGAATGGAATTGAGGCTTGGATCATAGTTCATCCCGAAGAGAAGCAGTTTCAAGTATCCTGGGTCAGTTATCAAAGAGGACAGGGAGATCGACGAGGACGTCACACACTGTATAAGGGTGGGATGGATGAAATGGAAGTTAACATCTAGAGTCCTGTGTGACAAGAAAGTGCCATCGATACTGAAAAGTAAGTTTTATATAGCGGTGGTTAGACCGGCCATGTTATATGGGATAGAGTGTTGGCCGGTTAAGAACTCACACATACAAAAGATGAAAGTATCAGAAATGAGGATGTTGAGTTGGATGTACGGGCACACTAGGATGGATAAGATTAGGAATGAAGATATTCGGGAGAAAGGGGGTGTGGCTCCTATAGATGACAAGATGACGGAAGCGAAACTCAGATGTTTGGGGCATGTGCGGAGGAGAAGTCCTGATGTCCCGGTAAAAGGGTATATGCGGTTGGCTTTGGCGGGTACGAGAAGAGGTTGAGGGTGGCCTAAGAAGTATTGGGGTGAGGTGATTAGGCAGGATATGGTAAGGCTTCATATTTTCGAGGACATAGTCCTTGATAGAAAGGTGTAGAGGTCGAGCATTAGGGTTGTAGGTTAGGAGGTAGTTGAGCATTTTTCTATTTCGTATCGGGTGTAAGACTAGTCTCGTAGGGTTTGTCTTAGACTGCTTGTGCTTAATGTCTGTTCATACTATTCTTCCATTTTTCATAGTACCGAACCTTATTTATTGGTTATTGTTATTGCTTTTCATCTATTTTCTAGTTCTTATGATGTTATTATTTCTATGGTTTCTGTTGATGGTACTGATATATTGTCTATTTTCCCTTTTTTGTTTTCTTGAGTCGAGGGTCTATCGGAAACAACCTCTTTGCTTTATCAGAGTAGGAGTATGGTCTGCGTACACACTACTCTCCCCAGACCCCTCACTTGTGAGATTTTATTGGGTTGTTGTTGTTAAGTGATAATTATATTTATGAAAGCGTAATATTTTTGGATTCATATAATTTTAGTGAGTACAAGTAAAGTTTTACTTGGATACAACCTCTCAATATTAAACAATATATGATGATTATTTGCCAAGAAACAATTCCTCACAAACACACAATAATCTGTAATGAATCTATTATAATAGCATTTGACCTTGAGATAAGCAAGCTTTTAAAAAAAATTCAAATTGATTAAACCCAATCGTAAAATGAAAACTTAACAAAATTTTTGTAAAATAATGCTCATTTTGTTAAGTGAAAGGGGAAAAGAAGATGAAGCAGTAAAGGAAGACGGACAAAATGCAAGGCATAAAAACTTTGATGTGTCAGAAGTGGGATTTGAACCCACGCCCTCTCTCGAAGACCAGAACTTGAGTCTGGCGCCTTAGACCACTCGGCCATCCTGACGTTTTGTGAATGTTAAGGGATAGTATTATCTTATTCTTTTTATGGACTGGTAATATGTATTCAAACGTGATTACAAGAACATATGCGCCCACCAAGATGCAAAACAGTATAGGATACTTTATTCTAGCTATTCTTTTCTCATTTCCTTTCATATCGAATAACTTAGCTAGATATTGATAGGTGTATTGTCTAGGAACAAAATCGGAAATAAAAATTTAAATTTACATAATAAGCCAAAAACAAACACTATTATACATCCAAACTTCTTTTATGCGTTGTTATTGTTACTACTTGTTGGTACTGTTCTGTTTTATCTTTTCTTTAATCGAGGATCTATCGGAAATATCTTTATCCTTCCAGCATAGGGATAAGGTTGGGTATATCCTACCCTCCGTAGACTTCACTTGTGAAATTAACGGAGTTTGCTATTGTTGTTTATTATGCGTTGACTTATTTTAGAAATGAAAAGTATCACTCTTTGACTTAGTATTAGTCGGTTCTAATTTTTTTTTGAGGGAATTGCTCTATATTATCTTTCTTTGTTGTTTGTTCGAGTTTTTGGCCAAAATTATTCCTTATCTTTAAGGGTAAGTTTAGCTTTGTCCTCCAAATGTAACCTCGAGCACCAATTGTCCTATAAGTTTACAAAAGTTGAGCGCCTTTAGTCCAAGTAACAGAAACACAACACCCTTTAGAAAATTAACAGTAACATGCGATCTGCACGTGATACTTTTCACCTCCAAATAAGTCTCATCGCCCTGTTCTTTTGAGAATTGTACGGCTGAAGATTACAACTTACACAGTTCCGCTGGATTCAAACAAGACTCAAATCGCGGGCAAGACCTTGATAGCGTAATAACTTCAACAGAATAATGCTTAAAGTTCAAACTCAAAACAACATGATTGAATAACTATGGTGCTCGCACCCAACTATACCCCTAATTGGGAAAGTCAATTAGGAGTATGTACAATGGGGTTCAACTCATTAAAAAAAGCGTTACATCTGCGATTGCTACATTTAAGTGTCACTAATATAAACTTCCTAGATTTTTATTTTCTCTCGTATGCTTGCATTTTGAAAAGCATTACTATATTCACTTGAAGAAGAAAACACCAATTGCCAGAAAAATAATCGAAAATTTGATGCCGGAGGCAAGGGATCTTGTTCCGTTTAGCTCCGACAACATAGTCAGAAGCACTTCTTGAATTCGACATTTACAGCAATGTCGTTCTTAATTGTTCCTCCCCGTTTTACACTCAACCAATAAACTACCACTCCACCCAGTGAAATCAACAACTCTCCAAGCTTAAAATAGAATATCTGGTCACGAATTTGATTGTTGGAAAATAATATTTTTCGTGCAAAAATATTAGCAAAGAAAATATTAAATGGCGAAAAAAGAAATTAAACTTGGTCCAAAAAATTATCAATCAATCAATTGACCGAATCCGAAGCCGAGCCGAGCTACCGACGGCGACGGCGCGAGGCTTGCTCTCTTCTCAACTCTTTAAAAGCTAGAAGAAGTACTTTCATATATAAGCACAATTTGTTACTTAGACTAAATGCGTTCAATTTTTGCAAACTTAAAGGACAATTTAGGCTCAAGGTTATATTTGAAGGACAAAGTTAAACTTACCCTTTAAAAGATAAGGGAAAATTTTGGCCAAAAACTCTAGTTTGTTCGATGTATATTCTTAGGCTTAACCTTTAGCTCAAGTCCTCAGTTAGCATGGACGGCATTCGGGTGCTTCGACTTACATAGCTAAAAATCGACTATGTGACAAAAAGGTAGAGAACATTTTAGTTGTTACTAAACATAGCACCTTCCAAAAGTTGGTCATGAGTCAAGAATCTAAAGTATACTAGTTCAGAACGAATGTAATCTTATTATGTGTATACATTTCAAACTTCGAATTTTCTCCAAATGAATTATACTTCAATACTTGTACACAAGAATTATGTTGGCTGTAAACTGAAGATAATGTTCTCTCAAGTGATACATACACGCTGCTTCTGCAGCATATTAGCAAACGGCAAGTAAGTTTATCACAGAAAAAGAGAAACAGAAGAATTACTAGTCAATATTGTAACTCGAAGGAACAAAAAGCAGGCCAATTTCATTTTCGATTTAACTTGCGTAACAACAAAATGAGTTATTATGTGACCTTGAATTCAATATCCTTGTTGAATAAAAAACGAACTGTATACATCAAAAGATTCTATGTGACTTAGTTACTCCAACGAACATGCATGTCCTATAGATAAATACGATGTCTTTAGCGTGTTTTCTAGTAATGC
Organism: Nicotiana obtusifolia; assembly: GCA_002018475.1. Lineage (NCBI taxonomy): Eukaryota > Viridiplantae > Streptophyta > Magnoliopsida > Solanales > Solanaceae > Nicotiana > Nicotiana obtusifolia. The sequence goes on along the minus strand of MCJB01037342.1, from coordinate 221,827 downwards.
AGAACTAATGAATGAATGCAATTGAATGACAGTACTTCTTGCAACATCTATCAAGAAACTAATATAAATATTACGAAGACCAGAAATTCCCAAAAGCTACTACTTCGATTCGTTCTTTGAAGGTGTAGGGCTGTTAAGTTGCTGCTGTGCATGTTGTGGAGGCTGAGACGATTGTTGTTGTTGTTGTTGCTGCTGCAAGTGATGCATGTTTAGCTGAGTTGACTGCTGTTGCTGCAACTGGAACATCTGAGGATTGAGAGAAAGTTGCTGAAACTTGGCAGCGTCTGCACTTATCTCAGCGGTTGCAAGCTTCAACCGTTGTACTTCAGCAGTTAATGCTTCATTTAGCGCTGTCATAGAAAAATGCTTTTAAGGTTTCGTATTTGACTTCTACAACACCAAAAAAACTCACAGGCATTAAAATATACGAAGTATTCGCCTGTTTACTCGTAGCATTGACGGAAACAGAAGACAACATTGAAGCTTAACATCACCAATCCCCCCCCTCCCCCCGAAACACGCACGCACAAAAAAAACAAAAAACAAAAAAACAAAAGAACAAAGGGAGATAGAGAGAGAGAGAGAGAGAGAGAGAGAGAGAGAGATGTGGCAGAAAATGAAAAATAAACTGAAGCAGACACTGGATGCTACACCTACATAAGCAAGTAGCAATTGCTCCTATCCACTGTAACACGACCGTCTGTTACCAGAGATTCCTCTAATTTAAATAATAGTTACTGAGATGAGTTTTTTTATAAGTCTATTGGCATAGGATTCGCAGATCGCGTTTTAGCACCTATTGAATTTATTATGATAAATACACAAATTCAAAGATAGAATTCATAAAACTGTCACACAGTCACACGGCAAATATTATGCGCACAGTTCACATTTAAGGATCATCTCATTCTTAAAATTCCTGTGTGACGGAATTCATTTCTACAAAAAGATATATTACTCTAATAAAAACTAGTATGAACTTGGTTTTTTTTTTGGATGATTGATAATTATCGAGGCGGCAGGTACAGTTCGAAGTTCGGTGGATAATGACCCTGCCTGTCTACCATTCTTCCTTTAAAACCAGGACTTTTGGACAGGCCAGGATTTGAATCCATGATGTGCGCCTAAGCCACACATCACATGTTGCGTTCTTACCACTAGACCAAGGCCTTGGGGACGCAACACTGGGATTTTGGTCAACTAAGGAATAATAAATATAAGCTAAAAAGCACTCCCCTGGCAGTCCCTAACATAATTAAATATGTCATATACTGTTAATGCAGTCTAGACTTGCAACACGAATGCAGAAGTAATGTTAGACGCAAAGCAAAGGACAGATACATGGGTACTGAAAAAGTGAAACATGATCTGAGAAAATACAAGAAGTCCAGGATCACAGAAGAAATGCATATACCATCACGGAGTTGAGCTTGCTGCTCCATGGCTTGCAAACGAAACTTCAGCTCGTGGTTTTGGCTCGTTAGCCCAGCAGAATCTCTCTGAATGCGAGTACAGGATATGTTTAAATAATGCCAATAGGATACGTAGAAGCATTAACAGGACAATATTGAAAAGGCTATCACCTGCAACAGTGTCAGTTGAGCAGACAATGTGGTGGCTTCAGTCTGCAGTGTTTGCACCTTGTGTTCTAACTCCGCAATGTATCTCATCTTTCGCTCTTTTGAACGAGCAGCAGATTGACGGTTGGCTAAAATCCTACAATAATAAACAACAAAAAGATAGGGCAAAAATAGGGCAGGTCAGCTGCATAGCGAAGAGGAAAGAAAAGGCAAATACATTGCATCACTTTATAGGGGAATCGACCTTTTGGCCCGCTTTGGATCTGCTAAGGCTATCTCTGCAAGTTTCTCATTTGCCATAATTTTCTTCAATTCAGCTCCACTAAATTCACCATTTCCAAATTCCAAACTGAAACTGTTTGAATTTGCATCAAGCGAACTGGTCGGTGAGAGTTGGCCTGGGCGCGGTCCAGGAGATGGAGGCAACTTTGGTGAATCATCAACGAAGTTTAACTTCCCCATAAAACTATCCATCGAAACACTCCTGTAGTGCCTTGTGGTCGGAGCAATATCTCCCGCAGCACTCCTTTTGATCCCTTCCTTCTTCTCAACAGAAGAAGATATCCCTAACCTCTGCATACTGCTGCCACTGTCATTCACACTGCTTGTAGCTTCATTATCACTGCTATCACCACCATTCGCCTTTGTACCACTCGCTCTACTATCTAAATCTTCACGGTTCTCATTGCCCAGCTTGTCATCAGTCCCGGAAGAGTTTAATGCATCAATGTTGTCCAAGTTCATATATGCGGAAAACAGGTCATCCACAACTTCTCCTTCAGATTTCCTCTCACCCATCCCTTCAGCATTGCTATCATTTCCTTTATCCCACATAGCTTCCCGTTTAACCAACTGAATTGGTTTTTCCCTTGAAGGAACTGACCTTTCAAGAGAACCAGGGCTCCTTAACGGAACAAGAGGTGGTGAGGACTGCATCATTGCAGAAAAGCCAAACGGGATATCACTATTTGACCGCCTATGAGCCTTACGAGGAGGAAGACTCTCTCCCGCCCTCGACGAATTACATCTCGTGAAAGGCGAGGGGGGCAATAAAGAATGTGAATTGCCATCCTGATCACTCATTGACACATCAGCTGATATAGGGTCAGACATGGACGTCGACGGGGATTCCCTATACGGTGAAGGGCTTAAGGGTGGCAAAGAATCCAATGAGAAAAACAATGGTTGTGATAAAGATCGCGAATGCGATGGCCCAGGACTAGTAAAATTCTGCATTCCCATTTGCTGATTCACAGGCCTTGTTACAGGGATCTGAGAGTAAGGTGAAATAGGGGGCATTTGTGGGTGAGAAGGCGGAATGCCTACTCTTTTAGTAGTACTATTTTCAACACTAAAATTGGGGGAAAACTGCCTCATTTGACCACGAAATTGGGAAGTACTAGTCAATTGGGGTATGTCTAATTGGTTCATTGATAATAAAGATTGGTGTTGTTTAGGGAGTGAAGAAGATGAAGCACCAAATGATGATTGAAGTCTTTGCACCATACCACTATTTCCTTCCTCACTGTCACCACCCATTTGATTTTTTTCCCCAAATTTCAACTCTAATAGTCAACTATTACCAAAAAGCCTTCAACTTTACCAAATCGTAGCTTTACAATTTTGTTACACCTGAATTTCAAAGCTAAAAAATTCTCAATACAAGCTCATCAATGGCATAAAACCACAAAACAAGAACCAAAATAGGGACCAATCTTTAAACAAAACACACACACACACAAATAGATAAATCATCAGAAACAAAGAAATGGGTGTGCATCTAAAAATCAAGAAAATGAATTGGGTGTCAAAAAAACTGAGTCTTGAACAGTACCTAAGTGTGAATCCACCATTTTAGACGGATAGAACAAACCCCAAGTTAAAGTTGAAGAAGCTCCTCTATTTCTCTATGTTTTCTCCTTTTTCTATATTTGTTTGGTCATCTTTTCTTGTTTCTCTCTCTTTCTCTCTCTACACACTGTATCAACGACGATTACTTCTTACAACTACTATTATTACACGGATTTCATGACAAGACTTGCTATACTTTCTACTTCAGACGCGTGAATTTAATATGAATTTCAGTTTCATTTGAATGTGGGGCGCATTTGCATTTCATTCCGACTGCATTTATCGAATCTTTTTTTCTTTTTCTCCCTCTATCACCGCAGATTATGTAGCAATGAATCTCTCCCTATCTTCTTTTATTTATTATTTTCCTTTTTGGGGTCTAAAAAGAAAGGATTTTTTGCCCTTTTTTTGTGTATTTTGTAGCAATGAAGTATTTATTACAATCTCTTTTCAAGAGCGTGTGGAGTACGCTCCTTGTCTGATATTCAAAGTATTTCTTTGTTTGGAGATTGATTTGCAATTGCCCATTGAAAGTGTGGCTTAAACTCAAATGACCATTTTCTTTGTCCTTTAGCTGAAAATAAAACAAAATCAAGGAGAAAAAATTATATTGAAATCTTGTTCCTTTTTTAGAGACTTTATTATACTGTATGTGCGTTGCACGTGTATATAATATTAGTAAACTAAAACTCGTATATAAAAAAATAAAATTAATTATGTAAAATAGAAAATAACAATCATTTAAGTGACAAAAATAAGTGCGAGTACATAAAATTGGATATTTTTAGAGCTTTGCAAAGATAAACAGATCAATTAAGTTAGTAATATATTATTTTAATTATAAATATTTTATTTTATGAGATAATAATATGTTAGTATTTATTGAATCTAACCCAATTTCTCTTTCATAAATGCTATTGGCGGTCCAAAAAGTTTATATTATTTATTTAATATAGAAAGAAAAATGATGACTCTTTATTATTTAATCATTAAGATGTGTATTAATTTACAATAATAATAACTTACCAAATAAAATATTTAATCAAAGAAATTATGAAAAAAAAAATTTAAGCTAATCAACGTATTTAAATATAATTAATTTAAAGTTGTAAAAGGAGCAAAAAACTCAAAAGAGTAAATGTACAGAAAATATATAAATGAAGAACATATAAAATTTAAATGAGCTGCATACCATCAAACTATGTATAGACATATAATGCAAGATTAATAGCAAAAATTTGAGAAGACAATAATTAAAGAAAATATAAATCAATAGTTAATTTCAAACATTAGTTTGAATAGTAGAAACATATTTTAGCTAGAAGCACAAAATGTAGTTAGACTTCATTAGTTCCTACACTAAAATTAATCCACCGCAATTAATAGCAAGTGGTAAGATCATAATAAAGAGAAAAAGAATAATTCAAATTTTCTTCAAAATTGTCGAACTGAACCTTCGTGCTTAATGCAGACATTACAAAAACGTAATTAAACGACAAATCTACACTCTAGACTAACTTGCCATAACTATTGGTTTTGAGCCTACAAATATGATATAAAAATAAACTATAGTTTATAGCCTTAATGCAATACTGAAAAGACAAAGTTTAGCCAACAGATCATTAGATTTTAATTGATTTCAAACTCCTTTATTAGGCAAAAGTATACAATATTTCATATTATAATTTTATTTAGCATAAATTTATGAATATGTGATTTATCGAGAACAGAGCGGGAGATAATTCTTACGTTGACAAAGAAGAAAAACTCCAATTATCTTCATGAATAGTAATACTTGAACAATTTCGATTCTTCACCGAATTTTTTTTTTCTTTCAACGAGATCTGTTTTTATAAATTGTAAAATTTAAGCTTGAATATTGTTAAAAAGAAGGTTAAGCTTAAATATTAAATTTATACAAACAAAAATCTCAAAAGTTCAATGAAAGACAAAAATCTAAAATTTGAAGGAATTTTATTAAAAAATCCTAAAAACAAGGAAGGACTAGACAACATATTGGACACTTGCGGAGATTTATGTTAACAAATACTAAAAACAAGGGCTTCGAAATCATATTGGATGCCTCTAATATTCATTCACAATGTTGTTATGTCTCTTAACTAAACAAAAAAAAAAAAATTATTAAAAAATATGTAAGAAATTATAGACATGTTGCATAATACAATTAATAAACAATTTATATAAAGTAGAATTTTTAATAAATTTTAAATCCTAAATATTAGGTCCATGTATAAACCCATACTCCTAAACTTGAGGAAAAAGTACTCGAGCTTTTTACCATAAAAAAATAAAAAATTTATTAAACCTAAACCAACGACATTTCGCTAAGGGTATTCGTGCTTTTAATATAGTATAGATTGACAATATATAGATACTGAAAAGATAAACTATTTACATTTTAAAGAATTTCCATACTATTTACAAGTCCCAATTTTGATTATTATTTTTTCATGTATTAAACACAATTTTGAAGTGTTATATTTTTTTTCGATTATCTTATATATCGTTTTTCAGCAATATCTTATTAGGTTAAGAAAATGAATCGCAGATTTAACTCATATGTAATATTAGGTCTAAGTTTTCGATATTGTGTAAAGAAAAATAAGGTGGGGGTGGGGGTG
>MCJB01037342.1:156594-215630 GCA_002018475.1 Nicotiana obtusifolia | reverse complement strand
GGTGGGGGTGGGGGGGTCAATATTAGATAAACCGAGAACTGTTGTGAGAGTAAAATTAAGTTGAGTCTAATTCAATGTTAAAAGTCAGTTGACATTGGGTGCAATATCGTCAAAAAGACAACGATGCATACCCTAAATTAACGTGTGACGACGAAACCTCTTAGTGTTTTCTTCAAATGAATAGTGATTAAAATTAACTTTTCTCGGTTGCTCCCAAACGCACACGTAAGTATACGTGGTCATACAAGTAATAAAGTAATAAATCGCGTGTTGAACTGCAACGACCTGACTGGTCATTTTGTGCATTTGCATTTCTCTCGGTAGTTTACGGGCATGAGTAGCTCTATATGATGAATTATGACTTATGTGAATGGTCGGTTTTGGTTTTCAGGTTATTCGGAAATCGATATGGAATAGTTGACAAGTTTGACTTTTGTGAATTTGATCCTAGAACGGAGTTTTTATGGTTCCCTTATGTTCAGATGGTGCTTTTGGACTTGGGCGTATGCTCGGATTTACATTTGGATGTCTGTAGAAGGATTTGGCACTAAGTGGCGAAAGTTGAAAATTTAAATGTTTGAAAAGTTCATAAGTTTGACCGAAAGTTGACTTTGAGGATATCGGGTTCGAATTTTGTTTCCGGTAATTCGAATAGTTTCGTCATGTCATTTGGGACTTGTGTGCAATCCTTGGGAAATTCTTGTATTAAAGCACTTTTATTATCATTTCTTTTCTTAATAAATATCATTTCAATTGCATAGTTGTTAAGTGACTTATCTGACGGGTTAGATTATGTACCATCATGACTAGGTGAATTTTGGATCATGACACGAACCCATAAAAATTTGTGTTAACTACCCACTATTCTCACTAAGATTATTATTCAGTCGAGTCAATTAGAGTTTAAAAATACTATTATACTAAGCAATGATTTTAACAAATAACTAACTAATCAAGCAGCAAAATAATTATTGTGTATTTAATAGAGATGAATATTCCAAGGCTGCGATCGATTCACCTGTTATATTGATGTGTCCATGCAAAACGATATAAACAACAAAGGAGTGATCATACCTAAATTATTGGCACACATTATCGTGACGGCATTTGGTTGACTTTGAAATTGACATTTGGGGGACTGATGGGCCCACTTGTGTGGGATACACACACGTGTTTAAATCTTAGATCTATTGAATTATATAGAAATATTATCCATTTTTTATATAAAAAAGAAAAAAGGGTTGAGATGGGCCACATGGTTTCGGCAAGATTTGACTTTTCCTTTCCTTTAATCTGGAATTCTAAAGCCATTTTTAGGAATATACGTATTTTTGTATAGGTTGACCTAGATTCATTTCACAATATTTTTGTATATATGATTGTCTGTCGATGTTATAAGATAGACAATCATTATATCATCATACATCTAACCCATCATAATTACCTACGTATGCTTGATTGTCAAGTCTCGATGATCAAGAATGCACATCTTTCATTATGGGAAGTAACGTCTATGTCCCCCTCCATCTCTGTAATTATGATTATATTATGAAAATTAACACTAGATACAATGTCTAGTAAATTTTTTAAAAAAAAGAAGAAGTCATTTTTAGAATTCCGTCTAAACTAAAAATAACTTACCTAGCGGTTGACCATAATTTAAGTTAAAACTTAAACAAAAACTATTAAAATTGTATTAAAAATTAATTTTTTGAAAGTTGAATTTGGGCTCGTATTTACTTTTAAAAAGTTGAAATTTAATAAATGGAAGAAAAATTCTCAACTAAAAACTGGCCCAAACCAGGTTTTTGGAACTTGAAATTTTTTCTTCAAATTTTTTTGTCAAAAATTTATCAAATTCCCTTAACAAACAATAATGTCAATTTTTTTTTCTGTAAAAAGGTAAAAAAAAAAAAAAAAAAAAAAAAAAATCTATGTACAATGATAGCTTAAATTATTGACAGTTTAACAATTTAATCTGCAAACATCTATGTCCAACAATTTATTCCATTAAACACATATTTACGGCTTTCTTTCCTTAATGTTAGTTGAATTGGACCGTCCCGGTTCGTTCAATAATGAATTTAATTAGATAAATATTTAGTGACACAAATGATTGATCCATCTATCAAGATTCTAAGTCGATTTGATCGAACTTAATAAAAAAATTGAAATTGGCCACATATAAGTTAATAGATATGAGTCTAAGTCGATTTGATAGGAATCGGTCATGTTAAAAATTCCGAATTCGCCTTTGATCACTATCGACGTCCTTCTTTATTTCACATTTGAATTTCTCCTACCTCATTAGAAGTGCTCTATTATGTTTTCGTTCTCTAAAACCCTGCAAGAATTTGCGGCAATCATTTTTGTCACTATTTTGTCTATTATGATTGAGATAAGACCTGGTTCACGCAGTCAAGCAGCAAAGACCTCTTTCTCTTCGGGAGCTTTCATAACAGCTATAAAGAATGGATCTTTCCCCTCGTAAAAAGTTATTGGGATCGATCCCTTCAACCTTCCTTAACAAATTTGTATTAGGTGCATGACACTAAGAAACAAATATGTGGAAAATATGAATTATATGAATAGGTATGTATTGTAAAAGAAAATTGATGTCATTTTAACATGAACAAATGTAGGTGTTGTGCGGATCTAAGATTTTAAAGTTTAAGGGTTCTAATAGAAATCTCAAGTCAACATACAATAATAATTGGATTAAAAGACTAGGTTTCTAAGTTTAATATTCTTATACATTTAATAAATTTTTCAATACAAACATAAGATCTAAACAAAAACTACTGAATTTACAGAAAAAAAAATTGACATTATTGTTTGTTAAGGGAATTTGATAAATTTTTGACAAAAAAATTTGAAGAAAAAATTTCAAGTTCCAAAAACCTGGTTTGGGCCAGTTTTTAGTTGAGAATTTTTCTTCCATTTATTAAATTTCAACTTTTTAAAAGTAAATACGAGCCCAAATTCAACTTTCAAAAAATTAATTTTTAATACAATTTTAATAGTTTTTGTTTAAGTTTTAACTTAAATTATGGTCAACCGCTAGGTAAGTTATTTTTAGTTTAGACGGAATTCTAAAAATGACTTCTTCTTTTTTTTAAAAAATTTACTAGACATTGTATCTAGTGTTAATTTTCATAATATAATCATAATTACAGAGATGGAGGGGGACATAGACGTTACTTCCCATAATGAAAGATGTGCATTCTTGATCATCGAGACTTGACAATCAAGCATACGTAGGTAATTATGATGGGTTAGATGTATGATGATATAATGATTGTCTATCTTATAACATCGACAGACAATCATATATACAAAAATATTGTGAAATGAATCTAGGTCAACCTATACAAAAATACGTATATTCCTAAAAATGGCTTTAGAATTCCAGATTAAAGGAAAGGAAAAGTCAAATCTTGCCGAAACCATGTGGCCCATCTCAACCCTTTTTTCTTTTTTATATAAAAAATGGATAATATTTCTATATAATTCAATAGATCTAAGATTTAAACACGTGTGTGTATCCCACACAAGTGGGCCCATCAGTCCCCCAAATGTCAATTTCAAAGTCAACCAAATGCCGTCACGATAATGTGTGCCAATAATTTAGGTATGATCACTCCTTTGTTGTTTATATCGTTTTGCATGGACACATCAATATAACAGGTGAATCGATCGCAGCCTTGGAATATTCANAAAAAAGGAAAAAAAAAAAAAAAAAAAAAAATCTATGTACAATGATAGCTTAAATTATTGACAGTTTAACAATTTAATCTGCAAACATCTATGTCCAACAATTTATTCCATTAAACACATATTTACGGCTTTCTTTCCTTAATGTTAGTTGAATTGGACCGTCCCGGTTCGTTCAATAATGAATTTAATTAGATAAATATTTAGTGACACAAATGATTGATCCATCTATCAAGATTCTAAGTCGATTTGATCGAACTTAATAAAAAAATTGAAATTGGCCACATATAAGTTAATAGATATGAGTCTAAGTCGATTTGATAGGAATCGGTCATGTTAAAAATTCCGAATTCGCCTTTGATCACTATCGACGTCCTTCTTTATTTCACATTTGAATTTCTCCTACCTCATTAGAAGTGCTCTATTATGTTTTCGTTCTCTAAAACCCTGCAAGAATTTGCGGCAATCATTTTTGTCACTATTTTGTCTATTATGATTGAGATAAGACCTGGTTCACGCAGTCAAGCAGCAAAGACCTCTTTCTCTTCGGGAGCTTTCATAACAGCTATAAAGAATGGATCTTTCCCCTCGTAAAAAGTTATTGGGATCGATCCCTTCAACCTTCCTTAACAAATTTGTATTAGGTGCATGACACTAAGAAACAAATATGTGGAAAATATGAATTATATGAATAGGTATGTATTGTAAAAGAAAATTGATGTCATTTTAACATGAACAAATGTAGGTGTTGTGCGGATCTAAGATTTTAAAGTTTAAGGGTTCTAATAGAAATCTCAAGTCAACATACAATAATAATTGGATTAAAAGACTAGGTTTCTAAGTTTAATATTCTTATACATTTAATAAATTTTTCAATACAAACATAAGATCTAAACAAAAACTACTGAATTTACAGAAACCCGTAACTAATACACCGAATCCGCCCATGCATGTCGGCGGTAGGATGAACAATCCTCGACCAACTTACATGTTGTTAGATTTTCATGTCAAGATCTCATGCAACTCATAATTTGATGGATAGGAAATTTTCTAGTTTGGTAAGAAATTATGTAGTCTTTTGACTGACACCCATTTAATTTTTCTTATTAGCTCCTTCAAATCAAAATAGATTTAGAATTTGAAGTAGTGGTTGCAAAGTAACATATTGCACCCACAACTCATATGTAGTGTTAGATTAGTATAATTATAATCTTGTAGCCTCCTATAGAGATTAAACAGATAAGAAGAAATCGCCTAATTTTTTTATTTATTAGAATTTAAACGCCGATCTCCAAAGTTTGTACCTATTACTAAACCACAACCCTTGAACTTCAACTGATTATTATATATGTTGCATAAGGTTTTTCTTTTTTAAGATTCTCAACAATATGTGTGCAAAACCACCCTAATACACTGCTCTTCTAAAAAAAGTACATTCTAAGAACTAAATTGGAGAACTTTTTGAAAAAAGTACAAACATAAAATAAAATAAAAAGTACATACATTCGATCCCACTTTTTTTTTTTTTTTACAAGACCAATAACAATATATTCTGTATAATCTCACATCGTGGTGTATGGAAGGGTAAATTGTATGCAGATCTTACTCTCACCTTGTGGAGGTAGATAGATTGTTTCCAAAAAATCCTCGACTCAAGAAAATAATTTTCAATGGGTTTGAACAGGAAAACAGTAATAAGAACGTTATGTCGGAAATACTGAAGATAAGAACGTTAACAACAAAAAATAAAGTATTAATATAACCAAGCAAGGGGAACAATAGATACTACTAAACACCATAAATAAGAAAACACTAAAATGATGATACTAGTGCAACAACAATAATAATATATCCAGTGCGGTCTCACAAGTGGGGTATGAAGAGGATAGAGTATACGTAGTCTTTACCCCACCTTTAAGAAGGCTGAAAGATTGTTCCCTCGGCCGAGGAATGATCATACTAGTTCTGCATTGTAAAATAAAGACAAACCACCAAAATAAACATAGTAGATACGAAATTCTAAACTCGACGACTTATTAATCTTCAACCCTAATCTTCGAGCTCTCTAACTTCGATCCCACTTCTTTTCCTTGCACAAATTCCAAATAGAGAGAGAAACATTAGTCAACATTACCGGCTAGGAATTCCAGAAATTCCTGAGATTTTGATAGAAAGTAGAAAATGTTTGGCCTAATTTGACCAATACCTAAGGATTTCCTGTTCATAACCAATATGTGAAAATGCTGAAAGATTGGTTAGTTTGGAGACCTAACCTTTTTTGTGCATAATTGTTGGATAAAATCTCTCATTGAAATTGACATTTTCATGGCGACAATATTAGTCAACACACAAACTGCTTCTCACCTAAATTATTTTTGAAAAAACGTATTTTTCAAAAAAATTAATTTTAAAAGCTTGACCAAATAAGCTATAAGTGATATTTTACGTGCATTGACTCGCAGTCATTTATGTTGTACTCAGCTTCTACGAAAATTCTACTTTAGTTGATTTATTTACAACACTCGGGGGTGGTAAGTATGCGGTTTGGGTTGAAGTTGGGCGGATTAAGATGGGCTGAATCGTCCAACCGTGCTCAAAGGTTACATGAGTTAAAATGGACTGGGTCAAGATAGGTTAAAAAAGAACATAGCCCAAAATCCGCCCAACTTGATCCAACTTTTCTTTTTTCTTTTTGAAGATATCAATTAACATTTTCAACCAAATACTCACAAACAAGTTTTCATGCATATTATAAAAAATTAACAAATTTATGAAAACAAGTTCTAATTCCACGTATTATAATTACCTCTCTTATTTTACTTTTTTCATAATAAATTTTGAGAAATGATAACTGGTGAGAAGATAAACAAACAACAACAAAAAATTATTCCTAATTTGTATAAATTGTCATAACAAGTTAAATATAAATTTTTTTGCTGTAAAAAACTTTAAATTTTCTTAAAATATTGAACGTCATCAAAGATGGAACTATGATTTTAAGTTTATAGGTTTCATATTCTAAAAAATACAACTTATCGAGTTCTATGTAAATTAATTATGCATATTAAGTGAATATTTAAATACAAATAATATTTCAGCCACAATTATTAAATTAATTAAAGGTTTTATTTCACAACTATTTTTGCCACAAAATCTGAAAATATAAAACTAATTGAAGGTCTTATCACAACTATCCATATCTTATTTTATGAAGAAAATAAGATATGCATGTATTGCTAAATAAATATGAGCAGAATCAGTTGAACGAAATTCAAATAAGAGCATCGCTAGTTTTTGACTAAAAATGTAAAATACTAAAAGGCCAACCCATAATTCATATACTATAGATTGTTTCAAATAGGAAATGGGTAAGCCATCACTAATAAAGTTTGAGTAGCGGGGGGTTGAGTTTGGGTTGTCTCGGGGTGAAATTCAAAAATAGTCAGATTTACAAGTGGTAATTGAAAAATAGTCACAGTTTCAAAAGTAATCAAAATTTAGCCACCTTTCATGTAAAGATAAATCTGAATGAAAACATTGTTCAAATCCGAAAATATTCCAGCATTATATACGGGAGTTCAAATTTTTTACATGTGAACTTCCATCATAATATACTGGAGTTCCATCATAATATACTGGTGCAACATAATATGCTGGAAGTTCATACGCAGGTGCTCCAATTTTCAGTATATTATGCTGGAACTTTCCGTGTGCTGGAATTCCATGCTGGAAGTTCATACATAGGTGCAGCCGCGACCGGCACCGGACCCTACTCAACGGGCGCCAGCGTACCCTTCATCTAACTTTCCTTCTTATCTATAAGGCTCATCATACACATACAATCTTGAACAATAATCATAATGAACTGAAATATCATACCGTGCTATGAACATACTAATGTACATAATACGCCAACAAGGCTGCCCTACAAGACTATACAACAAAATACATACGTTTGCCGACACGGCAGTTCAACTGTACATAAGTCAACCCAACACTTGTCTATGCATAAACTGACACTTGTTTATGCATAAACTAGCAAAATAGTGATTATTTTTCAATGACTTTACAAATATTGGTTATTTTTCAATTACCAGTCCGAAAACTAGTTAGCCCGTGCTATTTTTATGTAGTCTAATGGGATGAATTTGTGCTAACTTTTGTCATGGGTCAGGATGGGCTATGCCCAAATCAGCCCACCAGGAAAAATGTTTCATACCCAACCCGTTGCGGGTTATATGAGTTTGGGCTGTTTTTGCCAGCACTAAGTCAACACTAGCTTGCTTTTACTCTGGCCCATCCGAAGCTCCTTGCCAAAGACTGTTTCGTGAGATGGGGCATCATCTACAAAGGATCATGCCCCGACTCCTATGTGTTATAAAACCAAGTTCATTAGTGACCTCTCACGTTGTCTCTAAGAGATTAATCGTTTCTTAGCAAGAAACACGACAGCTTAATCTGTCTTAGTAAGCAATCTTTTTCAAGATGAAAAAACAAAATCAGCAAGACAAGGTTGCTACAAAGAGAAATTTCAGTGACACTAGCAAGTACTTGGATTAGAGTAGACAAAAAAGAAGCTGCAATAAGTTAATGAACACGTTAACTCGCTAAGCTTCGATTAAGGTGATAAACATGAAACAATGTAGAAGCCTCCTTATTGATTATGATAAAGGGAAGCTCAAAATAGTAGATCTGTAATTCCTAGAAACTCCTTTGTACAAGGTTAAGTGCAAAACTTAGATTGCCAACAAAATACCAAACATAGTGCTGCTAATCACTGATCCAAAAGTAAGTTGCATGGTATTTTATCAAAGCACAAGGTCATCGTGAACATCTCAAAAGGGCTTTTGATCATAGTCAAGCTTTTTTCCCCTTCTTCCTATACCAATCAAGCATCGTTAGTGTCCAGACCTAATATGTACCCACAAAAGGCAACCCCTCGTCCAACCAAACATTTATGTATCACTTGATAGTAATGTAGCGATTGGTACCATGTTTGGCCCAATAAGTCTTGAGATCAATGGGCAAAGACAGATCATGGCCAACTGCTGCAAGCCTTGTAAGCAATCTGCTAAATACGCTTCCACTCATTTTCCTACCACCAATACGGGCATGGCGTTTGTTTGGCAATTGCGGTAGTGGATACTCTGACAGATATGTAGTGCAGCAAGATGACTGCCAACCCCCACTTCCCCATTTGTAACACTGCCTTGGTATTCCGGTACACGTGCAAACAGGTATTGGCATGGAAGATTCGTCAAACTTGATCTGGTTTATTGACCCAAGATCCTGAGCATCCCATTCAGCTTTAGATCCATCCGTTGTAAGATGCCGATTCAAATCTTCATTCACTTTCTTTGTCTTCCTTGGCGATTTCGGTGACTTCCTTGACATGCCTTTGTTTCCCTTTGTTCGTTTTACTTGGACTGCCTTGGCAACTTCAGATGAAATGGCCAGTATAGGAAAAGCATCAGTAAAGGGCACATCCCTATTGATACAAACAGAATCAGTGCTATTGTCGCAATGATTTTTACTTTGATTAGGTCGCTTTGTTCCGCGTGTCCTACAACCCAATGTTCCATTCATGGTACTTTCCTGAAAGTGGAGGGCAGCAATTGCATTGTCCCTTTCTTTTATGGCAGTATCTCGCTCAGCAATTGCTGTATCTCGCTGCTGGATTGCCAAATCTCGCTCTGCTAATACTGTATTCTTTTCGATCACTGCTCTATCCCGTTCTTCAACAGCAGCGTCTCGTTCAGCGCAGAGCATTCTGATTTTCGTATTCATGATGAAAGCCTCTTGGTCCTTCATCTGATAAGGAGGTACCACGTTCCACTGCAGTGAAAGTAATGGTAGTGGAACTACATTACTACTGGTAATAGGTCAAGAGATATTCGGAACAGAATAAAATAGATTAGTTCCAAGATTCTGCTCGGTACTATGATAATGCATCCTTGTTATTGGACGTTTCATTTTAGTCAGTAAATTTTTGTGATTAATTGAGTAAATTCCCAACTAGCTTGTGATTCCTTTCATAATAAAACACTTCTCTTACCGGCGCATGACCTCCTTTGGAGCAATCCATTCTGTGCCTCCTACTTTCTTGTCGACCCCCATCGTCCATCTTATATGTGTGCTTGATGAGGAGTAAATTTGTATCTCCCTCTATACGGTATTTTCTGGATCAAGTATCAATTGGCTGTCTGGCTCTTCACTCAACACTCATCCTGCAGTAAATAATAGAGGGAAGGAAATAAGAAGTCCAGACTAGCTACTGCAATGCAGGTAAGATAAAATAAATCAGCCATTAGTAAACAGATAAAAGTTCCAATTAATTGTCCAGATATACAAAAAAAAAATGGCATAAGTGCATAACGCAGAGCACAAATGCCGTGTTCTTTAAAGAGGAGTTATGGCTACGTAATAGAGCCAGAGAGAGAGAGAGAGAGAGAGAGAAATGTTAAGGATACGATCCAGTAGCAACAACGGCCAAATAAATAGTGCATCAAGCCTTTTGAAAACAAATTGTCCCCAAACACAGAGGAACCTCAAGCGGTGTTCAAACCTCAAGGTACGACCCACCTCCAAGAAAATAGTCCAGTTTATCTTAATGAATTACATGCTAATGATGCTTTTATAACATCGCCAGATAGCAAAGAAGGGACAACTAATAGGATGTCAGGTATTTGGACAAATATCCCCCAAAATAGCAACTAGCAGAGTAGTTCCACCTTCTTGAAGCAAAAATCTCAACTGTAATAGGGTGCCTAAGAGGTCATACAATGGTTTAGCAACTTGTGAATAAAGCTCTTACTTCCCTTTGAGACAAATAATTTGACAATATAGCAGGGGAAGGTGTATCTAAGAAGTAGATATGAGAAAGGGCTGTCTCCTAGTGCTTGAGAAAGAAGCATCTTCCATACATCATAATGCCAAGCCAAAGTGATAGGCTTATCCTGCTTAATGCAGGAGGAAAGGTGTATAGAAGAAGCAGACTTGCTAGAGAAAAAGAAAAATTTCTGTTCTCTGAAATTGCACAAATGAAGAGAGATCACTTTACAGTAGCAGGAACATGTTGTCACTGTGCAGTCATTTATGATATTCATCATCTGTTCAAATAAAATCTTCATAACCTTACATCACATGGAGCACATAATGTTGGTTAGGATATCAATATGCCCATGAAAATAAATAGAAACATAAAGACAGCAAATCTACACCGTCTCTGTCCCCTATCTCTCTGGAACATGATATTGCTAAACTCAAGCCCACCGGGCTATGTTAAAGAAATGCTTAGATTTGTAAATGTTGATTTGCATAAGTACTTCTGCCTGGCCAGTTGGTTCATATTTTATTGCCAACTTAGTTGCTGTCAATATAAATGTCTAATTGTTGAACTAGAGTTGACAATGAAATCAAAGTTGCTTGTGCTAGCAGAGACAATGACAGTAAAACATATGAAAGCCATGACATATATGTATACAAGAAACTCTGTATGGATCTATCTAGCCTACATAGGCCCGTCCCTCTACCCTTCTCCAGTACGCCTAACCCATACATCACAACCTACGCTCACAACTAGACTTTTTTTTCTTTCTTCTTTTGCCTTCTTCAGTACTGATAGGTGGTAGGCTAAAAGAAGGACCAGGAGATGAAGCAACATGAAACAGTCCTCAAATAGGAAATCTTGCAATCCTATGCTTAGTTGGTTGTCAACGCCCTTTGGACACGGGAGATACCTTGTCAGTTAAGTAAAAATGGATCATGTTTCATTGTTCAACTTTTCTAGCGCTTACCTGACTTGCTTTTCCTGCTCAAATTGATACAGAAATATAAACTGTTTAATATTAAGAAAACATCAAAGAACTGCCTGAAATTCCCTCCTAGTCACACGTCTCAAGTTGTCAATAGTACTAGTAGAATATTCGTCAGACCTCAAATAACATTCAATTTGTTTTTTCTTTTTCAGGTCAAATACTGTTTAGGGGAAGTACGTGAATACATACTTAATAGGAAGAAGGAACACAATGAAAACATAGAACTACATAACAAGCAAATTATAAGAAAAAGGAGAAGTAAATCCAACTTTTTCTTCTAAAAAAACTACTTGTCTTTTTTTCCCCTTGCCTCTAGGAAATCCATAAATTCCAGTGCACAATTTGGTAATTCGCAATGAGTTTAGCTAGAATTCATCTAACTAAACCAATTAAAATACTTCTCTAGCACATCAATGTGCAGCACAAATAATGAAATAAAACCCTTCTTAAACAAAGATCACTATACCATTAATTTCCCAGCACACCAAAACACGAAAGGTAATATATTTTTCCTTCTCTGTGTTGTAGATTAAACACCTATGAATTGACAATTGAGAGAGCATACGGACGCAAAATATAAGCAAAACAGATACACTAGGGTTTCAACTTTCACGCACGCAGAAAACAAACAGACGCAGTTATATAAAAAAAAAAAAAAAAAAAAAAAAAAAAAAAAAAAAAAAAAAAAATCTAGTAATATGCTGTGATGAAAGGGAGGGAGAGAGAGAGAGAGAGTTAATTAGAGTGAGAAACTGAATGCAGAAAATGAGGCGAGAAAGAGAAAAAGAGAAAGATGAAGATTGTAGAAAGAAACTTACAGCGGGAATCGGCGAGAGAATTTATGAACAATAGCGCATCGCCGGTGAGTGAAAACCCTTTTCTCAACACCAGGAGTGGAACTAGTGTGTTTAATTCTTTTTTCTAAATATAACTTAGTTACATTTTTTATTTTTATTTTCTAAAAAAATTGGTTTAGTTTTTGAAAGATAAACATGGTTTCAGATCAAATGCCATTGTCCTCTATTTTTATTTTTAAATTTGAAAAATACAACTTCTCAATAGATTTGTCGTGTAACATAGAGAAACAATAGTGATTTTATAGGATTTTATTCCAAAATAAAAAACACTTTGTTTTCTAAAAATCAATACTTTCTTTTAAAATTTTTAACTATCTAATAAATTATATAGAAAAGGAAAGACGATCGACCAAGGGTAAAAGAGTCATTTAATAAGTGTCATGAAATGTGTTGTAGGTGTCCACTCAGTGCCGATTCCGCGATGCGCGGTCAATATTAAAAAGTATTAATTAAATTAAATTGTGATCGGACTTGTTTGAACATATTAGATCGTATTGCTTTAATAAAATTCAGTTGTCATCTTATTTGTCAACATGATATTTCCAATAATAAAATTTCTATTTGTCACGACCCCAATTCACCTCTTTAGGATGTCGTGATGACACCTAGTATCTAAGCCTAACAAATTGCGGAATAACATAATAAAAAACTGAAGCCCAATTCTCAACACATGAAATAAATGTAAAACTGCAAATCAATAATTACAATTCTCAAAACTCGGTAGAAATAAATCACAAGCTTATAATAGAAAATGTTATGTGTTGCTATACATCAAGTCTAGAGAGAATAAGGGAAACAACATAATAGGGATAGAGGGAGACTGCGAGGTCTGCGGACGCTGACTGATATACCTTGAAGTCTCCACGTACAGTCCAGCTCATTAGCATCTGGCCTGGTAGGAAGAACCTGTATCTGCACAAAAAGATGTGTAGAGGTGTAGTATGAGTACACCACAATGGTACCTAGTAAGTGCAAAGCCTAACCTCAATAACGAGGTCAGGTCAGGGCCCTACTGGTTTAAAAGAAATTTAAGGCAGAAGATATAATAATATTTGAAATGACTGAGAATTTTAATAAAGAGAAACTTCATAAAATAATAGCTCAGCAATTAGAAGTAAACAACAGGGGCACTCCTGAGGTACTGCCTCGTAGTCCCAAATGTAAATATGCAAGAGAGGGGATCTTTCGATGATCCGCCTCATAGTCCCAAAGTAAATATGCATGATAGGGGAATCTCCCGAGGAACCGCCTCGTAGTCCCAAAGTAAATATGCAGTACGTGTGAATCTCCCGAGGAACCGCCTCATAGTCCCAAAGTAAATATACATTACAGGGGGATCTCCTGAGAAACTGGCTCGTAGTCCTAAAGTAAATATGCAGGACAGGGGATCTCCCTAGAAACCGCCTCGTAGTCCCAAAGTAAATATGCAGTACACGAGGATCTCCCGAGGAACCGCCTCGTAGTCCCAGAGTAAATATGCAATACAGTAGAACCACCTCGTAATCCCAAAGTAAATATGCAGTACATGGGGGGATCTCCCGAGTAAACGCCTCGTAGTCCCAAAGTAAATATGTAGCAGATAACCGAACCGAAGGAACAACGAATTTACAGCAAGAAATCTTACAGTTAAAGATTTAATTCAAAACAAGGGAAGCGAGTAATTCAACTAAGCATGTTGCACAAATTGCAAGTAAGAGTTAAGGCATGTACACATGCGATACTAGGCTAAACATGATCATTACATATGCTAAGGCAAATCCATTAATGAATTTAAATGAAACAACTCAGCAAGAACCGAAATTTCCACATTAGCCCGTGTACGCACGAGTCACCTCGCGTACACGATGCTCACATATTACAAATTGTCACAACAGTACCAAACCCTAAGGGAATTTTTTCACACAAGGTTAGACAAGTCACTTACCTCAAATCTCACTCAATCAGTCAAGTAGTATGCCTTTCCCTCGACTTTCCGACTCTGAATTGTCCAAATCCCAAACACCCATGTGAAAATCTCTCCAAGAATCGCCTCCCACCGAGCTGCCAAATCAATTTTTGTGTTATGAACTCAAACCCCCATTTTTGGAACTTATAATTCTCTCCAGGTGCTTCCTTCTTCGCGAACGGGGAAGCTTCCTCGCCTTCGCGAAGCACAAAAACATAACGGCCCAAAAGTCTCTTACGCGAATGCGTAGGCTTAAAGCCTTATGCCCCACTGGTTGCTCCTCTACGCGAACGCGTAGACCCCCCGCGAAGGCATAGCCTAAGACTTCAAAGCTTCGCGAATCGGGACCTACATCGCGAACGCAGGAAAATTCCAGCAACACTCAAACTCCTCTACGTGAACGCGAGAGCACCTTCGTGAAGGCGTAGAAGGAAACCAGACACCGGCAATCTGAAGCTTCAGCCATCTTCCAAGTCCAAATTCCAATCCGGAAACCATCCGAAATTCACTTGAGGCCTCTGGGACCTCAATCAAACATACCTACAAGTCCTAAAATATCATACGGACTTAGTCTAGCCTTTAAATCACATCAAGCAACACTAAAAACACGAATTGCACATCGATTCAAGCCTAATGAACTTCAAAACTTCAAACTTCTACATCCGACATCGAAACCTATCAAATCAAGTTCGATTGACCTCAAATAATTGTTTAACACCTCGTGCACCTGACTGTGCCACCACAACCTAGTTGAGCACATTAACTCGGGCCAGACTGAAGGTCCTCCCTTTTATTTAGTCAATAAGCCTCAGAACCAAATTCCATCATCCGAATTCTTCTACAAGATCTGATTCTAACATAGAACACCGTATCAATCACTACACACTATACCACAATAGCTGTAATTTCACGATTCTGGTGCCCCCAATACATTTCATGACGCAGATAAATCCTGTTCCAATCTCGCAATACTGCCACGACAAAAAAGACGTGTAGAAACTCATAACCACCTGCTGAATCAATAATTCATGGAGTCTCTCCTCCTGACAAGAACCATTACCTGAATAGCGATATTTTCCTTTTAATGTACCTTGTATAAATCTGATTGCACAAAATCAAGTCCAATAATCTCGTCTCACCTAGTACAAGCTGTTCAGGCAATAAGCCACCTCAAACACGGACTCGAATCTCATATGCCGCCATCAATGCGCCGACGAGCTACAACTCGATTATGACACATACGCAGGAATAGATATAGGGAGCCATACTCAAAATATCACTATTGTCGCGTGCAACCTGATCCAAACATGATATCGTTGCGGCGTGCAACCCGATCCGAATAACGTACCCGTGGCGGCGTGCCACACTGCCACCCGATCAAACTCATAACAATAAATAAGGACATACTCATCAAGCCATAATGCCTCTACTTACGGAATACCGAATATCGGCCATAAGCACGAGAGGTGCAAGAATACAACTTTGGGACGGATAGCGCCATACGCTACAAAACCCAAGCATGACTAAAGTGCGATAAATGACCTGCATCTCGAGAGCCATCCTGCTCATATGACCCCACAAGCTATATGGGACCTCTATACACGTGCGAATAATCTAGTTGTCTCAATCCGGCACAACCCCCACTGTTCACAACCAAATGAATAGAGCGCCTTCCAGGCATAAACTCCCACATTAATGATAGTACCAAAAATCTCCGTACTTGGTTTCGATCTTTAACAATCAAGTGACTAACATATCATACTCATACAATTTTCTCGTGGGGTACGCTCCTGCAACCTTCCGCTCAGGTAGCAAAGTCCGCACATCCATACTACCAACCGTTCAAATTCTGTAAAGCGAATCAAAATCCGCAAGTCAATACACAAAGCCTCTTCCACTAAACACCATTCTCAGGTGACACTAAAGAAAATGCCAGCTTACTCTTAACATCTGAATTCACCCCTGCTCATCCAAGCTCGTGACATTCTATCAACACGGAACCGCAACCTTCACCTTCAACCTTTAGTTCCCATGCCGCTCACTGCATCTATCATGCCGCTATGCGAGAATACCAAAATTCATCATAACTCCTGAACTAATAGTAGAATAAACACTTCATTGGCTGGAAAGCCTTTCACTTAGCTCATTTAAGAAGAACTAATGTAACACAAAACTGAATTCCCAAACTGTAGAGAATACAAACCTCAAGTCGTCATTTGAATCGCCATGACTCTTCTGGAATCCATTTATGCCACCAAGCCATTTGAATCAAATACCTCACAAATCAATCAAGTTGTGGTGGCTGTCGAGCCTGCATGTACAACCACAAATCACATGTATAACTTCACACGCTGAAGGAACTGATCATTGCCACAATCATGCTGACTCAACCATTACCAATCGAGCCAACTTCTTCCAGTTCACTCTTAACTTGTCTTAGAAATAATAATAGCTCCATTCAAAATATAACGAACTTAATCCGCACTCATCCCGAGTGACCCACATCATGAGACCATATCGTCTCATTACTCATGAATCATCTCATATCCTCCTTACGCGCACAATAGCATCTCCAACTGATACACCCGTTTTGCAAGACCTTCCGCAAACTCGAAACTATTTCTTTCTTTCTTCCAATACTCTACTGTATCCCTAATGATAACGTAGAACCTTCCAAGTCCTTAGGCACTACACTCGAATTCTTGAATCCACTAGGACCACTGTTGAGAGTCACCCACTCTGACTTGGCCCCGAATATAAGCCAAACTTTAGTGCGTTGCTAGCATGTGAACACCCTATCAAAGAAGCACCCGACTATTTTTTCCTTGTACATAACCCCCCCTCCTCCCACAAGAAGCATAAACTTTGAGTCTTCCCAAAAACCTGAACATGAGTCGATAAGGCCAAATATAGCAAACATTCCTCAAATCCTTTGCTTGAATTACCACTGATGTTTTCTTTCCTCAGTCATAATAGCCCACTAATACACTAATAGCCCGAAACGGCACAAGCAGACAACCACGTGATCCAATCATAGACGGTGGGGCTCCCCCACTTAGCTTGAAGCTAAAATCACATAACCCTGGAACCTACCAAGATTCCTCCTTCCCAGGTGCCATGATCTTTTTTCTTTTGACAAATTATAAGTTTTTATTCATAATAAAAGCAAACCGCAAAGGAAAAGTACAAGCAAGGGGGACAAAAGCTCGAGTAGTGTCGCCTATATGCCTTGGCTATATAATTACTCCTCTGCGCCTCACATTGCCTCTATAGCAGCCTCATGTAGAGGAGTCATGGTTTAGCTGCCGGCAATAATGTCTCACGAGGGCATATAATCTAATAGCCGTTCGGGTGTGTCCAAAGGCATAGGACCTAAGCAAACACATACCGAGCTAAACCTTACCTTACAAATCTTATTGAGGCAAATAAGAAGCCTCACCTATTAGCACGCATGTAAAAAGAAAGAACTGGAAAGAACCAAATACAAAATGATCATCATAGAGTTTATAATACACTCTATGGTGATATTACATATGATTATGCTTATAGAAAGATATAATAGAAAGTAATTGCCATGATCTCGTACAATTATCCTGCCAAATTTCTTGTAGTTTCTTATTAAACTTTTCATGAACATTCTGAATTATCAGCCATGATCGCCTGTTCGACCTCCCGCTGGATAGTAAGTAGAACTCTTCGTAGAAACTTCATCAAAATCGCGCGATCGCTACTCTGCTTACAGGAAATAATCCACATGTGGAATTACATGACGACATCTTCCAACGGCGCTGCACTGGGTACAACTACTACGAAATCAATAAATTCTCTTGAGCCCATGCTCGCCCACCGGCTGTATAAGTCTGTTCCTTCCCTATTGACATCAACTGAAAGTTCAACAATACCTTCCAAACTCAAAGCCATGTTGCATCCGAAACGATAATCAAATTTTCACACCCCTCTTTATTTCAATCAAACTCCTTTATGCCATATTCAATCTTTCTCCATACAGTAACCGCCATTTCAATTATAATCCATTGTCCTAGTCACTTTCCACCATGCCTCCCAAATCGCTCAAATCTTCCTTAAGGTACGTGGCTATCCTACCACAGAATCCCTATGCTACTCTACCACATCCACTTCGGTCAAACCATATCCTTTAAGCAACTTCTCGACCTCCGCTTCTCATACTTGACCTGCTAGTAATTCATCCGCTGCAAGACACCTCCCGCCATGTCCTTCCTCATACTTCTCTGCCCAAATGTTGTCTCAATAAAATCCATATCCGTAGCACTGAAACTAATGAATTGCTACCAACTCTAAACCTTCTAGAAGATCATCTTTCTCAAGCCATCAACATTAGAACTACCAATTCGATTCTAAATCGTTGCACACCGCTATCTCTGACAACCGCCCCTCAGGCACCATTTCACAATACCCTGCCCCGAAGGCAAAAATCAAGAAGAACATACCACCAGCGAACCTTAATATGTTCAAATAAGGACGACGACACCGCATCACAATGAAAATTCCACTACGCTCGAAAATACCAAGTCTCGTTACTTTATCAACTAACATGGGCATCTATAGTCCGATTGCTTTTCCTCCACGGGAATTAAATGCTGAACCCTTTAATCATGCACTGATAAATCCTTTCTTCAAGCCATTCACTGCCTCGACACAGAACGAGCACCTAACCATTACACTAACATCGTGCGATAACAACGCGTGAACATCATAGCAATTTGTGCATAGCCTCAAAACTATCGGAAGTACAAGTGTTGAGCTGAAATGACAGAACATCCTTCCGCAAGGCGACGACAATAGCCTGCCGGAACACACAGGGAAAAACATCCTGCACTATCTCAGCAGTACCACCACAACTACTCAATACCCATTTGATAACAAGCGCTTCACGTCACATAAGATTGAGTATGAAGGAAATAAAGGCACAAGCCTCAATGGAATCAAATCGCACGATGAGGAAATCAAGAAGGGAAGTGCTCCTAGCAGCCTTTAGCCTAATCGAATATAAGTACAGACGTCTCCGTACTGATCCGCGAGACTCTACTAGACTTGCTCATGACTCATGAGACCTAAGTGAACCTAACGCTATGATACCAAGCTGTCACCACCCAAAATTCGCTGAAGGTCGTGATGGCGCCTAACACCGCCGTCAGGCAAGCCAACGGTAATTTACCCATTTAATTACTCATTTTTAGTGTTTGAAATCCTGCGCACAACCCGGTTTTCCACTCTCGATCTAAGCATGTAGCATTGCATTATCATTTTGTTCGTGAAAAGGTCAACCTAGGAGACTTGATTATTTCTCATGTTTCCACTTCTCATCAACTTGCTAACTTGTTTACCAAAGTTTTGCTATCGGCTAGGTTCGACGAGCTCTTAACCAAGCTTTGTGTTCGTTCCTCCCCTGCAGCTTAAGGGGGGTGTTAGGATGTGATAATATTGTAAAGTTGTAAGACTCTAGATATGCATAACAACCTAGTATAGTTGTACACGTTTTGTATATTTATTGTTATCTTCATTGTAACTTGCTAATATAAATACAAAACCAGACATCAACCAATACAAGCTTCGACATTATCAAACTCTTCTTTGCTACTAGTCTTTATCTCTCAAGACTTCTCTTTCATCAAAATTGATATACATAGAATTTGTTGGAATTGAAAAAAATATGAGAATCTTCGAGAAAGTGCATAGAAAATAGTGAATCTTTAGCTAGAGATATTGATTGTGTTTGTAGTGTGAAAGCTTTTCTGCTAAAATTAGAAAGGAAGTTGTTAAGTTTAGATTCCAGTAGAAATTGTATGATTATGTCGTAGTCGGAAAGATAATTTGGATATGATTGTACTGTTTATTTGGTGATAAATAAAATATTTAGTTACAAAAAAAAGAATGATTATAATATCCACCAACAACATACAACATTGTTTAAAGAACAAGTAAGATATAATAAAGCATATTAATTTTGTTCCTGCACTAGATTTCATTTATATCCTAGTTATTTGTAATTACCGACGGTGTTTTAAAAGGTGAGGGCGTGAGGCGGGACATTTTATTTAATACGGGACGAGGCGAAAGCTTCGAGACGTAGGGCGTAAGCCCCACGAATCATTAATTTTTTAAATTTATAAATTAATAATATAGCATTGTAACACAAAAATATATATAAGATATATTAAAAGTTCAAGAAATTAAAAAGAACTAAAAAAACTCATATAAAATAAAATATCTAGCATGTTTTATAAGTACAAATATGCAAAATTGTTAAAATTACTATGAAATATAAATTAACTATAACTTCTTAACTTTCAAACAGTATAAAATCATAATTTCTTATAAAATAATATCAAATTGTATATTTTACTTACTCAATAAATTTTTTCAACACTGTAATTTAAAATATTACTTCTTTATGAGTAATATAAATTATTTAAATAATAAAATAATAAATGTATGATAATTTGAGAGACATAGAATTAAGACATGAAGATCTATCAAGTAAAGATATAAATGTTGGTTATCTTTTTCAGAAGAGATATTCAAATGATATTTACCTTTACAATGTTCTCAATTAGTAAAAATGCAATAATATGGTTCACTATTTGAGTTTTCACAAATTTCATATTCCTATAGATAAAATGAAACTTTAATCATTCATTTATTAAAGAATTTTGAGAGTCAACAGTGCTAATTAGTGAATTCAACACATGATTTTCATAAGAATTATTGGGCGAGTCTTGAGCGTTGAGCATTAGGCGTGTTTAGGGCGCACAGTCGGGCTCTTAGGGGCATAAGCTCACAAAACTAATCCCCACATAAACCTCAAGGCGTTTTAATAGTCCCCACGGAAGCAAGCCCCGAGGTGAATTCCAGAAAAGACTTTTAAAATACTGATTCCTGATCATGTCTTGTACTCCAAACATCCATCTAGCAATTTATATGACTTATATTGATGTTCTTCCACTACTATAGTATATGATGTTATCGTTATTAGTGGTTTTACTACAATTTTTTTTCAAACAATTTAAACATATTTAGTTATGAGAAGTCGTGATTGACTAATATTAAGTCAATTTATGCCGAAAAATTTAATTATCAAATTTACACTGTAAAACATAACCACAATGAACATCTATAGTCGAGCTATCGAACAAAAAATTAAAAATAAATTACTAGTTGGACCAATTTTTAAATAAAACGATAATCCCTTGCAAATAAAAATATGGTGGTAAATATTCTAATTTAGTGCTTTAATCGTGGGGTAAGGTTTCCCATTATCGTTTGGTAGGCCGTATTAAGCAAAATAATCTCCGTATAAAAATTTAATCCGTCCAATACCATGTTTGGTTAGTCAATTCAATTTACTCCTACCTAATACATGGATTTGTTATACCTCATATGAGGGATTAACTAATACCATGGAAAGGAAGGGATTACTAATCCATGGATTAGCTATACATGGATAAGACTTAAAATTACTAAATCCAAACTTATACATTGCATAATTAATTTTTAATACAATGAACCAAACACTTGATAAAAAATAATCCCAACACTACAATCCCTGCATTACTAATCCCTGCATTACTAATCCTTGCACTACTAATTCCTGCATTACTTGTGTTCGTACCAAACGAATGTTTCTAACTCTCTAACGCCCAAACGTGTCGCTGTTTAGGGGACAAATAGAGTACTACTATTTAATATGTTTATTTTTCATAAAAGAATATTAAACATTAAAATGTGATATTCACATATATTAAGGACAAAAACAGCACAAACTGTTTACAACTCTTGCTAGCTAACTTAGAGGGATAAATTCAAAATTCTTATAATTCTAATACTCAATCTAAAATGGGCTATAGCGAATTGTTTTAGTTTAAAAATTAAAAGAATGACCTCAAATAAACGTCAACAGAGAAAAATGATATAAACAAACATAGTGCTTAGGAAAATAACAGCTTGAACATTGAATAAGAAAGAGAAATATGTATTAGTGTCAACCTAATATACATTAACAAACAAAATGCTAGTTACTGATGGGGGAGAAATAGGACGGAATAAATGTTTTCCCGTCTCATAATATTTATATTTTGAAATTTCATATAATTATTTTCTACACAAGCAATGATGACATAAACATACACTGCAGTTTGTGAACAATTCAGTCTTAATAATTAATATTTGACAATAACTGCAAAGACTAATTGTTAGTACGACTTTGTACATGTTAGCCACGATAAACACATCAAGACCAAATATTGTGTCTAGTCCAAGATTATCATCAGAAAGAGTGGATATTCATGAGATAACTATAATTGCAAGCATCTCAATATTCACCTAATTAAACATTCAGAGAAAATTCAAATACTAAAAATAGAGCAAAAGAAGTATAACAAACACATAAACAATACAAACGTTTGAGGACTCCATTTCATGTTATTGGTTACATATACATAAAAAACACTTTGTATCTCATATAGAATGTTATCGATCGTCCAATTCTCCACTTTCATTATTTGAGCTTTGTTCCTTGCATACTCTTTTATTGCTACTTGCAAATGTTGAAGTACCGTGAATAATAACTTTACGTAAAAAT
This sequence comes from Nicotiana obtusifolia, assembly GCA_002018475.1. Taxonomy (NCBI): domain Eukaryota; kingdom Viridiplantae; phylum Streptophyta; class Magnoliopsida; order Solanales; family Solanaceae; genus Nicotiana; species Nicotiana obtusifolia. The sequence goes on along the minus strand of MCJB01037342.1, from coordinate 192,677 downwards.
TCGATGGGTTATGGAGGCTAATTAAGAAAATTAAAGAGGAGGAAGAGTGAAAGGCTAATTAAGAGACAATATTAAAGAAATAACTGTTGATATATTAGACAATGAAAGAACAAGAAAAATAACTATTGAGTTCTTCATAATATTGCATATACAATGATAATAAATTAAATAAATAAATAACTCATTAAATAGAGAGTAATTTAGTCATTCAGCTTTTAAAAAATATTTTAGTAAAATAACTTAACCTAAAAATCTTCACATTTATAAAATAGTATGATGATTTAAAAATAAAAGAATTACTGTATGGAATAACTTTATTAATACTAGCATCCAAATTAATTTATTTTATATTTTTTGGAATTGAGAGAGCTTCTTTATTGTTTTTTGTAAGAATTAAATATATAAAGTGTCAGAATGTCAGGCATATTCCTCCTACCGCAAGAAGACATCTATGCATTCGAGTAAGTAGTCAGTCGGTCAAAATTAGAAATTAAACTTTCTATATTATTACTTGTACTATTTACCTTGGTAAAAACTAAATCAAGGCTCAATTATCAAAAACCCCATCATGGGATTTCAGGAAATAGAATGCTTATTAAAATTAATCAACATTCAATATTTATATTAAATTAATGAATATATGACATATATTTTTATATACACAATTATACTAAAGCATAGTTGTGAACTTTCGACTCGTGGTTCTTCTTTTATTTCATTTGACCACTTGTTCACGTCCTTGGATAAAAATGCATTCAATTATAATGATGATCTAAGTTAAGAACTACAGATTGATGCTTGTTGGAATAACAAGTGCAGTATTATATGTTGACTTAACTGAATTTCTTAGGGGTCGTTTGATAAGCTGTACTAAGTAAAATTATTCCTATATAAAAATTTAATCCGTCCAATATACTGTTTGGTTGCTCAATTCAATTTATGCATACCTAATACATGGATTACTTATACCTCATAGGAGGGCTTAGCTAATACCAAAGAAACCAAGGGATTACTAATCCCTGCATTAACTATACCTGGATAAGACCCTAAAATTACTAAATCGCTCTTCAAATCCTTTTCCTAAATTTCTTTATATATAGAAAGAAGAATATTCAAGGGTATAATTGTAAAGAAGATTTTGTAGAGTTTTAAACAAAACATTGCATAGCTATTTTTTAATAGAATGAACCAAACACTTGATAAAAATAATCTCAGCACTACAATTCGTGCATTACTAATCCGTGCATTACTAATTCCTGCATTACTTGTGTTCGTACCAAACGTCCCCTAAATGGTAATAGCTAGAGCATGGTTATGAACCTATAAAAAATACATAATCATGTGCTTAACTCGCACTTTAAACTTAACTGAAATTTCAAAATACAAAGATGGAACATAATGTGAAGGAGATTATATTTCAATAAAGTAGGCAGAACAAATGGTTAATAGGCAACTTGCACTCAGTATTGCACGAATTTTGCAATAGGAATTAGTATATGTATGAAATTAAAAATTTAGAAAATGTACAAAATTCTTACTAAATTCACAGCGAAAGGTAACAAAATAATAATACGCATTGATCCTCTGACATCAACTCATTGAAAATACTCCTAATTATGTCTTTGCACGCAAGAGTTAAGTGATACTTGAAAATTATATCTTTAAAACATAAAGTAGAAAAGTGTTATTAAAAAGTTTCTATCATGCCCGTGAGTCATAAACTTTAACCTACATTAAGCTGCAGAAAAGGAATTGATTACAAAGTATACCTTCGTGTAAGTTAAATTAGGGACTGTGGTGGAGTAACATGTCGAGTTGTTCTACGTCGATGGGATTTGAGGTCTTTGGTCTCCTTATATGGTATCTCAATTATTGTTATCGATGTTGGGCCCCCATTTATGTTGTTCACGCTCCAGAGTGCAGGCCTGAACGTGAGGGGGTGTGTTGAGTTGTCCCACATCGGTGGGATTTGAAGTCTTTGGTCTCCTTATATGGTTTTGGACAATCCTCACCTCTTAGGCTATGGGGTTGAGTTAGGGCCAAGGTCCATTTGTCATGGTATCAGAGTCTGGCTCATTCCAATTATTGTTACCGATGTTGGGCCCCTATTTATGTTGTCCACGCTCCAGAGTGCAGGCCTGGACGTGAGGGGGTGTGTTGAGGGTGGGATTTGAGGTCTTTGGTCTCCTTATATGGTCTTGGACAATCCTCATCTCATAAGCTAGTTTTTTGGGTTGAGTTTCTATTTATCAGGACAAATATTTCTTTATTGTTAATCGATGCAGGTTTGGATTCGAGTTTAGAATATAAAATTATTTTTGTTAGAGAATACTTTTCCCTCCAAATAAGAATTCTGATGCGAATTTAAATTTAATGACCCCAATTCTAATATCAAATATCGAATGAAATAAAAAATTCGAATTAGTGGCTGAAGGAGTAAGTAATGCCTGATGGGCAAGTGCCGAGCACAGTTTGGTTCAACTGATCCACCACAAAAATGGTGCAGATTCGGTCAATATCCTGACCTTGTTCTCGTATAAGGTGTAAAAAGAAATGTTTCTTTAATTGTAATATTTTTTCACAAATTACAGTTTTTCATTTCTTGAGTTAATCTCATTATATGTTCAGAATCCATTTGGGTTATACGTTACTTGATATTAGCTTCTTTCTTTCTTGGTTTTTTATCCGGTGTTTAGTACTAATCTAGATTTACATCGTGTCAGATATATTGAAGAGAAGAATGTTCGTTAATAGAATTTTTTCATTTTCAAAGCTCGAAACCTATCAAAAACTTTAAGTGGTCGTTTGGTACGAACACAAGTAATGCATGGATTAGTAATGCAAGTATTAGTAATGCATGGATTGTAGTGCTGAAATTATTTTTTATCAAGTGTTTGGTTCGTTGTATTAAAAATTAGCTATGCAATATATAATCTAAGCTTGTGTTTGGTTTAAAACTGTACAAAATCTTCTTTACAATTATACCCTTGAATATTCTTCTTTCTGTGTATATAAAGAAATTTAGGAAAAGGGTTTGAGGGGCGGTTTAGTAATTTTATGGTCTTATCCAGGTATAGTTAATGCAGGGATTAGTAATCCCTTGGTATTAGCTAAGCTCTCCTATGAGGTATAAGTAATTCATATATTAGGTATGCATAAATTGAATTGAGCAACCAAATATTATATTGAACGGATTAAATTTTTATATAGAAATTATTTTACTTAGTACAACATATCAAACGACACCTAAAGATTGATAAAAGCTTTTCACCTGCAAGTTAGTCATTATAATCGCTTGTATCTACTTCAACTTTGTTTGTCAAGATTTAAGTCATTTGTGATGTAACAAAAAATTAGAAAATTTTGCGAAAACAATAAATTAAAAAAAGACAGCAACTTTTCCCACTAACGCATCCCCTGATAAATGGATCTTGGGCCTAACTCAATTCTAAAAGTTAGCTTATGAGATGAGGATTGTCCAAGACCATATAAGAAGACCAATGACCTCAAATCACACGGAAGTGGGACAACTCATACCATGATAAATGGACTTTGGACCTAACTCAACCCCAAAAACTAGCTTATGAGATAAGGATTATCCAAAACCATATAAAAAGACTAAGGACCTCAAATCCCACCGACGTAGAACAACTCAAACACCCCTATTTAATGAAACGGTAACATTTCCCGCTAATATTGGACTGTTCTTATTCTGCACTATTCCCAAATGCATGACATTATAAGAAAAAAAACAATTCCAGAATCGAAATAAATTACCAACTGTTCAAAGAAGGCTTCATAGGAGAGGATAAAATCGTCATTTCAGATCAGTGAGAGTGACAGAGCATAAGGATTAAGGTAATCTCGTATAGTTAATGACTAGCTAAGAATCTGACAAATAGTAAAGACCCTCATTATCTTCAAATAATTGCAAGATTAGCTCTTACATGTACACCCCCTAGTAGTCATTATGCTAATTCCTCATCTGCAAATCAGCCTTTCCGTAGGTTTTTTTCTCAAAGAATAAAGAATTGGAGGAGGAAAATCTCGTGGCTAGTGAGAACGAATTAAATCAGATGGCCACGCTGCTAGATTAAGACTGCCACCTTCCTACCCTTATTCCCCTTTCATCCGGAGCTGTCGTAACTTGAGCTCATCATTTCTATACTCGCGGGGAAGAAAAAACGAGCAATGGAAAAAAAGAAACGAATGGACTAAATTACCCTTTTGAAGTTTGACCAAAGTTTGACTCCTCTATTCTCTCACTGAGTCACTGACTCTCTTCTGACTCTTCTCCCAAAACAACCAAAAAAAATCTCTGCTAAATTTTGGCAGAGAGAAAGAAAGAAGGTCATTTAGATTCTCATCTGGCATACTTGTGACGGACCTCAGGCATAATTAAAATGCAAAGTACACCTTTTCTACCAAGTTTAAATATGTTGACATCATAAAAAAAAAATATTTACACAATTAAATTATTAAAAAATATTTACAAATTAAGTAATATAGTAATAAATATTGATTGATAATCAAGAATAATAGTAATAATAATTAATCTGCTACTAGTATAAGAGATTAGATTATTTTGATAGTACAAAACTTTTTTACACAGTCCTTTTATATTTTTTATATTCTTTTACAAACACAAGAATACCCTCATCACTCTTCCCTACCTCGAGCCCCTACCATCTCTTCTTAACACCTTTTGATTCTCTTATATCTCTCTCCCTCAGAACTACTACTAGTACTATCTACTCCAGCAATTTTACTCTAGAAAAAGAGGAATTAAAAAAAGAAAAGAAAAACATCCTCTTTTCACTGACAAAGGTTCTTTCATTCTCTCTCTTTCTTGTTTTGAGTTTTGGGTGAAAAAGCTTTGCTCTATTTGCAAAGGAAAAATGGCTATGGCTCAGGCTAAGGCTAAGTGGGTACTTCTTGTCTTGCTTTTCCCAATACTTGCTTTTTTCCCTGAAAACCTCTTTTGATGTTTCAATGGGTTGTTCTAAACCATCCTTAAAAGGGACATTTTTCAACTACCTGTTTATCTACAGTAAAATCTCTGTTCCAAGACTAACAAAAAAGAAACATTACTTTCCCAAAACCCCATTTCCTTTTTCAGCCCACATCCCTCCAAGAAACAACCTTTTTTGCTTCTTTTTTCTCAAGAATCTCCTAATTCTTGGTATCTTTTTAACAAAGCTGTAAACTTTTAGCAAGCCTGAGGAGTTTTGGGGGGGAAATGGGGTGTGTTGCATCCAAGTTAGAACAAGAAGAAGAGGTTGTTTCCATTTGCAAAGAGAGAAAACACCAGCTGAAATTAGCTGTTGAGAGAAGGTACACTTTAGCTGATGCACATTACAAATACTGTCAAGCATTGTATGGAGTTTCAGCAGCACTTAAGCTCTTTGTTGCTCGCCATTCTACTCCAACTTCTCCATATCTCATAACATTCCCACCACCTTGTCCCTCTTCTCCTCCAAAAGAAAAAGTGGTTTCAAACCCTCTGTTTCTTCAGCAAACACCTTCTGAACCAACCCAAGAATCCATTTGCTGTGGGGCAACATGCAAATCTACTACAACCCCATTAGATTCTTCTGAGGAAGAAGAGAGAGTAGAGAAAGTTGAGACACAACAGCAGCAACAACAACAACAACAACAACCTGGTTATGGCTATTTTTACATGGAAATGCCCCAAATGGTACATTCACCACCATCAGATTTTGGTTGGGATTTTTTCAACCCTTTTAATAGTGTAAGGCCAGAGATAATTAGTGGGTATCATAGGATTTCTGAGGAGGATATAAGGGCAGTAAGGGAACAAGAAGGTATTCCAGATTTAGAAGAAGAGGAAGATGAGGAAGAGGAGAAAGAAGAAGGGAATGGAAAGAAGGAAGAGAAAAAGGTAGTAGCAACTGCAGAAAAGGAAAAGATGGAGCATAGGGAAAATGGGAGTGAAGTTGTACAGTCAGTGCATACTGCTAGTGTAAACCAAGAGGAACAATATAAAGGTTTGACAGTTGTGGATAATCCATTACAGGGGAGGGAATTACTTGAAGCATTGACTGACATTGAAGACCATTTTGTTAAGGCATATGATTCTGGAAAGGAAGTATCAAGAATGCTGGAGGCAAATTGGGTACATTCACAGCCCAATTTGGGGGAACCCAAAGGTAGTTCTTTTTGGATACTAGTATTAAATAAGTTACTTTAATTTTGAGTGAGTGAATTGCATTGTGAACTACTTGACTATAGACTAACTTTTTCTTGAAATCTCTTGTTTTGCTTTAAGTTTATGTTCCTCTTGACTTGTTTTGGCTCCACCACTATTTCCTGTTAAGGAGATATGTTGCAGTTGGACTTAGCTGAAACTCTTGCATCATAATCTTAGTTCTTGTAATGATTATGTTCCTCTCAAGGTAGTCATATCGAAGTTTCCGAAGATAATCCATCCCGTGGTCCCATTTCCCAAATCAATTACTATCTAACTTCACACATTAGTTCCTCATCATTTTTCTTCACATTTTTATTATTAAGTAATCATCTTAACCTTTCTGGAGTATAAATGATGCCCGTCAATTGTGGTTTCAAATATTCTATGAATAATACATGGGCCATATTGATTAAAAACTAGCTGGTGAATGAGGATAAGAGATAGCTCTATTGGTGAGAGTTCAGTAACCAAACTAATCATATTATACCTAGTTCTGAAGTAAGCTTGAGATTTCAGGTACTATATTCAATTTCAAGGGCATCAATTTTATTATTTTCTGAATTTGTTCAATTATCTCATGTATGCAGACAACTCAACGAAAATCATCCCTGCCATTGCTTGGAAGTCACCTTCATCTCGGTCGTCATCGTGCAAGAGTCTTGTAGCTTCTAGTTCCAAAAGCTCATCAACATGGACAGAATTCAAGAATGATCTATTTGATGACTATGGTGGAATGGGCTCTGGGAGCCATTCTCTGACGCTAGGAAGGTTATATGCTTGGGAGAAGAAGCTATATGAGGAGGTTAAGGTACATACATATTGGCCAAACTTACTCTCTTTTTGAATCCTTAAAGCTTCATGTCTTCACTACGAGAAGATACGTCGCATGCATTAGTTAAGCCTGAAAACAAGTAATACTGGTATATGCTACCAATATGTTTTTAGTACTTCTGGTATTAGACTGATATGAATCCTATACTTTGGAAACTTAAGCTTGCTGCAAGTTCTCATGCAAGAAAATTTCTCCATATCAGTCTCATGTGAGTTGTTACCCCCTCTTTTGTACAATAGCGACAACCACAGTGTTTGGCCCTGGACTTGGGAAGTCACTGGTGCCAAGATGGTACTTTAATAGTACAGAAGTGGTTCTACTTTGAATGTTATTGAAGAATATTAAGTAGCGGTAGGACCAATGCCTTGGACTTTCTAAGGACTTCCAATGATATCTACCTAATTGGGCTGCTATTAGGGGGATACTACACATGGTTAAATGAATACTTCAATTTCGTGCCATACCTTTACTGCTAGAAATGCCGTATCCACAAAATTAAGTTGTCAAGTCCTGTCATTATTTCTCTCTTTTCATTTGGCACAGTTCCTTACATCTAGACTTACCCTCAGGCTGGAGATAGCACTTGGAAATTATATGAGAAGAAGTGCAATCAACTAAGGAATCATGATGCGAGAGGAGATGAAGGACGGACAACGGACAAAACCAGAGCAGCGGTAAAAGAACTCTATAGCAGGATCCTAGTTGCAATTCGAAGTGCTGAGACCATATCAACAAGAATTGAGAAATTACGAGATGAAGAACTGCAGCCTCAAATCATTGAACTGGTTCAAGGGTAAGTAGGATTTACCTGGCTAGCAAACTATCACTTAATGGAAGATCTGCATTTACCGCTTATTGACACTTTCATTTTATTTGGTATAGTATGATGAGAACCTGGAAGATCATGCTGGAATGCCACGAGATCCAGAACAAGATTATATTCGACGTGAAAAGTTTCACCTGTCCTACATATGGGAAGTTCTGCAATGACTCTCACCGGCTTGCCACACTACAGCTTAATGTTGAGCTTCAAAATTGGTGCACACGCTTCCAAGATTACATTGCTGCCCAGAAGGCTTACGTGGAGGCACTCCATGGATGGCTGTCCAAGTTCACAATCCCTGAAGTTGAATTCTACTCAAAAAGGAGGAGTTCAACTCCACAGTGTCGAGCTAATGGTCCTCCACTTCTCATGATTTGTCATGATTGGTTGTCTGCCATGAACAAGTTGCCAGATAGAGCAGTTTCTGTTGCCTTAAAAGGTTGCGGAAAGGATGTAAGAGCTTTGTGGGTTCAGCAGGGAGAGGAACAGCAACAAAAGCGAAAAGTTGACAGCATGTCCAAAGAATTAGACAGGAAAACATTGGCATTCCAAAAGGTAGAGAACAAGCTTTATGAGTTCAAGCTCACTGACCGAAGCTCGGAGCTCGAAGTTGATCATAGAGCTGAGTATTTGAAGGAGAGGAAAGACTTGCTGGACAACTTCAGGAAAAGGGTTGATCTAGAGAAGGAAGAACACCAAAAAAGCATGCAAGAAACTCAGAGGATCACTCTGAATGGCTTTCAGACTGGGTTTTGCAGAGTTTTTGAGTCTATAACAGAATTTTCCAGCGCAGCACTAAAAATGTATAATGAACTACTAAGCAGCGGTGAGAAAGCTGAGAAAGTTGGTAACCCACCATCCATAGAGAGCTCCCAAGCTGGTGAAGATGTCAAAAGATGACTTGTGCTGGTTGTAATTTCCTTATTTATATGCATAGGTTGAACTGTTAGTTTGTATATTATTGTGGCATCAAAGCAGCTCGCTGAGATGTAGGAACTTGTATTCATGGTTGAGTTTCTTGAAGGTCAAAGGCAACAATTTGTTGGACAGTTTTTAATATCCCTTTTCGTACATCTTAAGTGGCCACAGTCCCAATAGAATCAAAGCTCCAAAAAAAGTGGCCACGGACTTGAGATACAAGAGTGTTCTCTTGGTTGTTCAGTCAAAGCTGCACTTCTCATCAAACACATTAACTGTGGTTTTTGGCTCAAAGGTAATAATTGCCAGAGGCATGTAATGAAGTAAGTTCAACAGCAAGAGAAAGAAATGGTATTACTCTGCACTATAAACAAATGATCGGCCCAAGAGAAAGCATACTCTAAATGGCGTACTTTGCAAGGAGCTAACACTGCACTTCACTGCAGGAGTCCCTGCCCAGAGGTGGAGCCAAGACTTTGAGGTTATGGGTTTAGGATCCTAATCCTTTTAAGTTACTGTATTCTAAATTAATATTTTTATATATTTAATGAACTTTTAAGATAAATACATGATTTGAACCTCGGCCGAACCCGTAGGCAACATTGTGGCTCCGTCTCTGTCTACCTATTATCATCTATGAATCCTTCTGTAAAAAAATAACCAGAATTTGTCTAACCCCAATTAACACATAGAAAGCCACAAACTTTTATCAGACCAGGCAGGGGGGTTTACAATATCGTTGATAAAAGAAGCGAAGCTGAGAATCTATACTAGCTTTTATAAAACAAATATCAGAACTTCCAGAGTTTTAAGAATATTCTTTTTGTACATTTGATAAATTACTGGTCCTAGATAAGAACCTGAGTAGGCAACAAATAGCCATAGACCAGAACCTGAGTAGGCAACAAATAGCCATAGACCAGAACCTGAGTAGGCAACAAATAGCCATAGACCTTGCAGTAGCAGTTTCATACAAGCCTTTCTGTTACCTCATCTCAGATACAACGAGACCATAAATTGCGAGAAAAGTATAAATTCACTCACAACCGTAGCAGGAGTGTGTATACCCAGAAATGGGACAATGTCTACTTGCAACCAATTTTCTACTGCTGAACCTACCACTGCACCAGCAACCAGCCCACCAATTGTTATCACGCTTGCTTTCCCTGTTGACAAGTAAAGTTCTGTGTCACTTTTCTTTTCTTTTTTCCAGAAAAAGTTCCGTGTCAATTTTCCCAGAAAGCCAATATCTAGTTCTACTAAAAAAAAAAATTTGGCAGAATACAGTTTAGATGAAATAAAGCACTTATCAGAGGCATAATTTAGTACAATTCCATTGGTTATTATTTGCAAAGTCCCAATTCGCATTATCCAGAAGCCAGTATAGCCACACGTATCAACTCCTTGAAAGTTTCATTGGCTCTTATGTGGCTACTATGTCATTGTCAAATCATCACATAGTTTTTTTATTATAGGAAATATTGAAGGAAGTCTTCATCAAAGAGCGGTGAGAGTATAGAATGTAAATGAACAAACTTAACACATATAAGGGAGCTGTGTGAGGGTTGAAAATAGTAATTGCATCGGAAAGTTCCTCCTTCCTTTATAATCCTCGTGCGTCATGTGCCTCTTTACTAACACTTCCATATATTTCATTCTTTTCTTTTTTTTCTTCAGCCCCTAACTAGCTTCAACTAACAGCTTGGCCATTACTCTAGCATGACTGAAATTCACATGCTGATGGTTCTATTTGGACTCTCAAATTTATTAAATTTAATCTAGGAGTCAAACAAAGAAAAGCAAGCTATCTTCCTTACCCAACTTGACATTTTTCTTGGTCATGAAGTACAAGGTGGCCCCAAAGCTCGTGGCTAAGATTAGTCCAGGAACATCAGCTCCATACGATACTCCTGAAGGTGTTGAGGCCCCATTAACATATGTTAAGACCATTAAAGCTCCATATACCCCTGCTTGGACACCTAGCTCTCGAGCAGCTGGTGCTTCAACTGAAACCGGGGCGTTCTTGACAGTCGTTTGCAGCCACTTTGGCATTGATCCAATCCCGGAAGCATTAGCAGATTTCACATCAGCAAAGCGTACACTACTATCCACAACTTTTCCAGCTCTCCTCTGTGATAAGCTCTGCATGAGAAGCATATCATATGCAGCCTCAACCTGAAAGTTGTTGAAAGGGGCCGCTTTTTATAGTCAGTAAAACATACACATGGAGGAGGAAAAAGGCATATGTAATTTGCACTAAAAGATCTATTCTTTTCCTCCTAGAAATTTTGACTTGATGCTAATTACTTCAAATAACTCCCCTATGTGAGTTTCACATAGCCGGTCCCAATTACATATAAGGAGGTAGGTTGAGAGTCAGGATAAAAATAGCCATAATAATATATCATGAATCCTTTAAACATTTAACTTGCTATAACATGCAGAATAGATGTCAATTCTACATTATAGCCCATCAGAACTAATTCGAAATAGAGGTATAGTTGATTGATTGATTAATGACCACTTGACATAAGATAACAGCTAATGGCAATTGCTACTGAGACGAATATGCTTTTTAATATACAGTCGGCCAAAGAGAGTTTAAAACATAGCTGTGGAGTTTCAAATGCAAAAAAAAAAAAAAAAAAAGTAGAACTTTATGGGTCTGGATTCTAGGACAGCTGAATTTAACTTGTGTACATATTTAATGGATTTCTAACACATATGTAGGGTTTGGAACAAAGAGAGTGTTGCCGAACCCATATCTTAAAGCCTACTTCCATCCCTGACAAAAACATAGTCGATCAGCAGGGAAACTACTAATTATCAGAAAAATTACTTAAAATCCATTAAAAACGAACAATTCTACAGAAAAATTGAAGAACATATAAGCAGAGTAAACTCTCATAACCTGCGCTATTGTATCCGCATCATCTTTACAAGAAGAGATAATTGATTTTTTAGCACGAAGAATTTCATCGAAGCTCGCACCCTCAGATACACCTAGAAGCTTCAACGCATTCTCTACCGACATCTCGAAAGGAGCTGAATCGTCAGCTCTAGAACCTGCTTTAACGGCGGTGTCCAATTTCCGGCGGTTGGAAGCAAACGCCAACCTCCTCCGCTGGGAACAATCGGAGTTCGGAATTTTCGGCAAATGAGCTGAGGTTGGACGGCGGCGGATTGGTGTCGGCCGGACTGAACCGGCCGGGTCACTGCCGATGATGGTGCGGTTGGGCCGAACCGAGAGAGATGTGGCCATTATTTTGTTTTTGGCACAGTGAATATCTGAACGTGTGAAGCAACGGAAGTGTTGTCACAGCGTGTGTGTGTGTGTGTGTGTGTGTGTGTGTGTGTGTGTGTGTGGCGTTTCTAGTTAGGCAACTAGTGATGTGTACCCAAAAACGACAGCGCTCCACTTTGTGTGAATTGCTTTTTCTGGTCCACTAAGTTATGATCTTTCCCACTTATATCCATCTAGTTTGAACGATCTCCATTCTAGTACTTGTACCTTTTGGCTTCAAATTTTTTAGGATAATAATCTTACTTATGAAATTTTTTAAAATATAAAAAGAAGTTTGATTTTATATACTTTATATGTAGTTTTACATATGTTTAAAAAAAAAAAAGTATTTAAGAAATTCATGTCAAAGTGCTCATTGAAGTTTATACACTCTCGAATTTCGAAACCTGTCATATTTTTCTAAACATGTTGAGTATTGTTTACCCTTGGCTTCGGATAACAATTAAATTTGTACGTGGTTCTAAGGACACGTGATTTTGTTTGATACAACTAAGGGATGAATGAAAATAAAGACAGAATTCAATAAGTAAATTGAGAAAGAATTCAAACCACCAATGTAGAATAGCTTTACTGTGGTAGAATTCTCTAAGATAGACGAATGTAAAACAAATTAATAAAGAAAACAATTAGAAGCGACAGTACTTTGTATATTTATCGTTTATTGTCCTCCCTCTTTTACAACTGTGCTGCCCCTTTATATAAGGAGAGGAATGAGCCTTATACAAGGTAAAAAATATATCTACAAGGTAAAAATATCCCTAAAATTAATGGTTTCAATGTATTTACTGATTTCTGCCGTGATTCCCGCTGAGATATTTATTTACGGGATTTCTGGTCCTTCAGTTACGCAAATCTGATAATTTTACCCCAGGGTGTTTTTACCCTAATCGGCCTCAACGATCTCGTCTCGGGCGCCTTGGCTTCGAGCTCCGTTCCGATGGAATCCGGTCTTGGCCTTCATCTCTCGATGTCTCGATCTCGGCCTATCGAGCAGTGACTTCAATCGACGCCAGTCGTAAGAATTCAAAACCGATATTCCCTACGCAAGCGATCGAATTCGACCCCATACAAGTATTAATTATGATGAACAAGCGATGATTAAGAAGTTAGTTTAATGGAAAACATTACTTCATTATTTAATTTGATAATTAAATGAAACTGAAATATTACTAGAAATTGATAGAAAAGTAAGGATATGGGCTCGTGTAAGTAGGAACAAAAAATATCTATTCTAGTTCTATCATGAGCTATGGGTTTGAATCTAAGAGAAATTCTAGAGAATGTTTGCTATTCTAAAATTTTGTTGTCTTTTGCTATGAGAGTTGTGTATGATAATCTTATCTAGGTAAAATGCACCAGTAGTTACTTTTAAGAGGATTGTTTTAGTAAATTATAATTAGCAGTTGCAATGTAATTAACACATAATTATGACTTGACAAAAGAGTTACTAATTTTGAGAAAAATACTTTTAAAAAAAATATTTTTTAAAATTAACTGATTTTTGCAGCTTGCTACCTAATATCATTTTTACCCCATTTTAGTGAAGGAATTTTCGCATATATCTATGAGATAACTGTTAACAAGTGAAAGCTTAACCAATCACTTTCACATGTTGTAAATGAAATCTAATATTTCTAATAAACTTATTCGCTATATATTATTTACACAATCATATGAATGCATTTTATATTTTAAAGGTTGTGTAAATATATCTATCTATTTATATCTATACTATATTAAAAGCACGAATGTCCTTAGTAAAATGTTGTTCGTCTTTTTTACCTTTTAAAAATAACTTTTACACTAAATAAAATAATAATTTAATTATTTTTACAATATTAAGAATTTTGAGATCTACTAAAATTATGTCTAAAAATAAGGAAAACGTAGAACAAAGGCGTATTGTTGATAGTGTACATGATTTTTTTTAATGTACAAAAAAATTATAACATGTGAAATTGAAAAGATAAAACTATAATCCCAAAGAACTTTTTAAGATGAATATAATAATGGATGATAGAGAACTTCTATTATTCATTTTGTTTTTATTGAGTTTGTTATTTTGTATTAATACTCATTAGTTTTTATAATTCAAATATAATTTTTAATATAATTTTTTATAAAAACTTTATACTTATTAAAATAAAGTATACGTGCAATGCGTGTATTTTAGAATTAGTTTTACTTAATCATGGTTAATTGATAAAAGTGCATATACATATCAGACGTCTTACATTAATTAATTTGCATAAACATTCGTTTTCTTTTCCTTCTTTTTTTTCTGTTCCAACTTTGATTTTGAGCGTTTCTCAATCAATATTCCAGTCCAAAAAAGACGTTCAAGTGTTAGAAGAGGGCACGGCATATTGTTGGTCCCACCAACCAAGCACTCAACTAGCATCACCAATTAATTTGAATCAGACATTTTGATTAGTTCCGTGTACCCTCAAAATCGGATAACAATTGAATTTATATATGATCTTAAGAATATGTGATCTAATTCGATACAAATGACGATATAATTAAATTGAAACTAAAATTAAATAATAAATGAAGGAATGCAAACCACCCAAGCTAAACAATGATGACCACATTGGTTGGTCCTTCTTGAGCAGAGATCGATTACAATTGAAATTGAAACAAGATAATGAGATAATAATTCAAGAGACCAATCATAGCTGTATTTTTTGATGATCAGATTCAAGGTGTCTCTATATATAGTTAGATTCCCCTTTATATAATAGGGGAATCCTACATTTGGTACAACTTTTATATAAGTTAAAAATCTCCTGATTTGCTAATTAAGCGGTTTCACTGATTTGTGCCGAGATTCCCGTCGGGATGCTTGTCCCATTACGGATATTCTGGCTTTCCATAATTTAGGTTTGGCTATCTTCCCTTAAGCATATTCGGGGTCAGGATCGGTTTCGAATCATGAGCTCGGTGTTCTCGAGGTCAGATATTCTGGCCTCATATTCTACTTCAATGAAACTCGGGGTCGACCTTCAACCCTTCGCCTTCCGAACCCGATCTGGCGTGCAATAGTCGAGCCCGATTTTGACCGTATACAGTCGAGCGCGATTTCGACCGTATACAACTTATTTCTTTTTTAAATTGAACAACTTTCATAATTTTGAGAAATTTAAATTCATTGAAATATTCAAAAATTAAAGTTGATATTTTGTCCGTAAAACTAACTTTTTAATTAAAATCTGGAGTAGATACCTATTACTTAAGTAAAACTATATCAATGTCCATGAACATCATTTCATGATCAAATATTTTTTGGGATTATCCTGATTTATTTTCGTGACTGGTAATAATATTTTATCTTTTGTCACATTTAATTATTTGGTATTCATAATTTATTGGTTTGCCTAAGTGAAATATAACCCCAAGTATACTTATTAAAGGGTTAAAACAGTGTCTACTGATAATATTTTTATTTTTAATGCTTTATTTTGAGATCTATAATTATGGACGGTAACAATGTAATTAAGAGCTTGTTTGGCCAAGCGGTTAAAAATTATACTTATTTTTAAAAGTACTTTTGTTCAAAAGTACTTTTCTAAAAGCACTTTTGCAACGTAGCAATTTGTGTTTTGACAATTTGTGTTTGGTCAATCATTACAAAAAATACTTTTGCATGTCAAATTACGAAAAGAACCGTAAAAGTTTAATTTGCAATTAGTATTATTTGAAAGAGATAAATAAATTTAAATATTTATTATAATAAAAATATAATCTAAAATTTTTAATCAATATAAAATATAATTATTACAAAGCGATAATAGTGAGTATCCAGTATTACATATTGTTTACATGATAATTTAAATATATCAAAATACATCATTTAATATAAATAAAAATCTGCTCTTATAAATCACTATATAAAAGAAGAGATCTATTTATAGTAGAGAGAATATCCCATAGAAAAATAGGAGATAGAAAATAAAAATATGATAGAATAAAAAGCAAAGAAATGTATGGTAAAAAGAGAAAATAATAGAAATGTTAAATTACTGATGGATAAATTTGAAAAATATAAATTTAATATAAGAATATTTTTGTGTCGAATAAATTAATTTTTTATTTATATTTTAGTTTTTTAAAAAAAACTAGAAGTTATCGCTTTACCGCAAAAATTATTAAATTAAAAAACTGCTTCTACCGTTGGTCAAAAGTATTTACTTATGTAACATGTTGAATTCCCTATCATTATTCAGCCATCTCACGTTCTCATATTAATTTTATATTTTCCCTTACAATATAAAAACAAAGTCTCCAATTATTTATCTCTGCCATTAGATCTCAATATCGTTTCTCCACGGTCCACCTTGCTCTCTCTGTCTGGCTCTAAGTCTAACTCTGTGATTAAGAAGAACAGGTAACACTCCCATTCGCAGATCCATTCTCGAATCTTCCATTTATCGTATTTCAATTTGGTAAACACAATTCACTGCAATCCGATTTGATTCATACTCACATCTGGTTGTAATCTGCTGCTTCTGAAGTTTACTTGTATGGTCTAGTATTGTTCCGTTTTGCTGTTTGACTTCTGTGTTAATAGTTGATTTTGAATGAAAGTGAATAATGGATGTGTTTGTGGACTGTTTATGCTTTTGAACTGCCTTGTTTCCTTGGCATTTTGATGCTGTGTTGTTTATTCAGGGGATGTGTATGATCTGATGATCAAAGTTGGAATATTAACGGGCACAAATTGTAACTTTGTTATTTTTTTTGTGACATTCAGGTTAAAGATGGGAGTTGCACCTAACAATATTGAGATGGAGGAGGGAAACCTGGAGGTTGGAATGGGTAATTTTATTTGATGCTCTCTTTTTTCAGCCATCTGTTTGCTAGAGTACAAGTCTATTTAGCATTGTGATGAATCTGATGTTGTTGTGTGTGCATTATGCCAAAAAAACTTAAGATAACACTTAAAAATTGATGTTAAAAGTAACCTCCTTCATCTATGATACAAGTTGAAAACCTCTAAGTCTGAGGTCAATAGATTCTATAAATGCATATGAATTTGTTTTTCTCATCTTCTCTTTATCTCTCAAGTTTTATGGAATGTCATCAAAGGGACAATTCATATGCAATTGATTTATCCGGTGGATAATCAAGTAAAAGTACAAGATTTTGCAACTCCTTTTTTATGTTATATCTTTTTTTTGTTGGGGCTTCATATAGTCAACCTTAACTAGTTTGCCGTCGATGCCTTTTTTTGTACTCAATATAAACTCTTAAATTTATCAAACCCATCAGTTAAAAGCATGATGCAGATTTCTAACACTATGTACCATTGCAGAATATAGAACTGTCTCTGGTGTTGCTGGACCACTGGTTATCCTTGACAAAGTTAAGGTAATGGCTGCGTGCTTTGCTAATGCGCCTTTCTGTTTTTTCCCTTAGTGTGATTTTTTCTATTGTACTTGTTTGCATTAATTAAACTGGAATGATGTGCTCATATATGATCTTATCAGGGACCCAAGTACCAGGAGATTGTTAACATTCGGTTGGGAGATGGAACTACTCGACGTGGACAAGTTCTGGAAGTTGATGGTGAAAAAGCTGTTGTTCAGGTTCTTTGGATCAGTTTTGGCTAATTTAATTGTTTGCAATTTATAAAAATGTGTTACTTTATATTAACACTTCTTCTAGGTTAAGTTCCATTTGCTTAAGCACGGTCATTTTCTCCTTTCTTCCCAGGTTTTTGAAGGAACATCTGGAATTGACAACAAATACACAACTGTGCAGTTTACTGGGGAGGTACACAGCAGCTAATATTTGCTTCTAGACTTGCTTTCCCATTTCTTTTACATACAGTTAAATTGCTGAAAGCAGCTAGTAGTAAACATGAAAACATTTGGTAGAGTAATCTTATGTTTGCAAATTGGAGAAAATAGTGAAACGTTCCATATCTTAAGATGGAAATTATCAGATTGGTTAAAAATTTTTATAGTACAGGATATGTTTTTGTGCGCTTCTATCATTTCGTATCTATACTGTTCTCTAATAGTGTATAATATGCTTTCAGGTTTTAAAGACACCAGTTTCATTGGATATGCTTGGACGCATCTTTAATGGTTCTGGCAAGCCAATTGACAATGGTCCTCCTATTTTACCTGAGGCTTACAGGGATATCTCAGGCAAGTATTGAGTTCTGGGAAGTCCGTTATTTCAGTTTCTTACTTTTGATTTCTAATAGATCATCATATGTGTAAAATGTCAACCTTAGGAAGTTCTATCAACCCTAGTGAGAGAACATATCCTGAAGAGATGATACAGACAGGAATTTCCACAGTAGATGTCATGAATTCAATTGCTAGAGGGCAGAAGATTCCTCTTTTCTCTGCTGCCGGTCTTCCTCATAATGAGATTGCAGCCCAGATCTGTCGTCAGGCTGGACTGGTGAAAAGGTTGGAGAAATCTGACAACCTTCTTGAGGTTAGTAGTTTACTTTTTTACAGTTGCGCATAGATTAGCCAATTATTTAGATGGAGTTGTCTAAATACGGTGGTAGTGGAAGTCTGATATATTGCTTGAGAGTTGAATTCCCTTTTAAGCATTGGGGTGCCACCAAGCATTGGAAGTCTGATAATTAGTTCCTTATGTGTTGCTTCTCTAATCTACCAGTGAATAGCTGGACAGGCGCTTTTATCCATGTTCATTTATGCTTGTTGACTAATTATATGCAAATTGACATAATCCTCTCTTTTCCGCTTGGTACCCAGGGTGGTGAAGGGGACAATTTTGCCATAGTCTTTGCTGCTATGGGAGTCAACATGGAAACAGCACAATTTTTTAAACGTGATTTTGAGGAAAATGGATCTATGGAGAGAGTGACACTCTTCTTAAACTTGGTAATGCTTGGAACTTTTTCCATGAATCCATAGTGATCATGTTTTTAGTGAAAACAAATGCAGTTATTCATAGTGAATGTCAAGTTTGATATCCTCATTTATGTTTTTGCAGGCTAATGATCCTACTATAGAACGTATTATTACTCCCAGGATTGCGCTGACAACTGCAGAATACCTAGCATATGAATGCGGAAAGCATGTTCTTGTAATTTTAACTGATATGAGTTCATATGCTGATGCTCTTCGTGAGGTATTGTTCATGAAGTGTATCTTGCAATTTTTCAATTGGGCCAATATGATTCTGTATTTAGCTGTACCCAACCTGCTTTACATTGAGGCGTAATAGTTGTTGGGTTGCCATTTTTTGGGACCTCTCCTTTTAGACTTCTGGCACATAAAACTATAAATCCTCCTGCAGGTATCTGCTGCCCGAGAAGAAGTGCCTGGAAGGCGTGGATATCCTGGTTATATGTATACTGATTTGGCAACAATCTATGAACGAGCTGGACGTATCGAGGGACGAACGGGCTCCATCACACAAATTCCAATTCTGACCATGCCAAATGATGGTAAATCCCAGCATCATTTTGCTATTATTTCTACTTCTGCCTTCTTTTTTCCTAATATATATTGATGAATCTCTAATTTTTCTTACTATTTTGTACAGATATTACACATCCAACCCCGGATCTTACAGGTTATATTACCGAAGGACAAATATATATTGATCGACAGCTTCATAACCGGCAGGTGCGTAATAAATCTGTCGGACTGACAGCTTATGCACACTAGTAAAAGGGTATTATTTCTGAATGGCAGAGGTGAAGATTTAGAAAATATGAGCAATTGATCAAACTGATATAGGAAGTATATGCCCTTTGCTTTGTCAATATTTTTATCTCTTGATTTGCTATTTCTAGTTTATTCTAGATCATCTCGATTAGGTTCTGCATAACCTGAGATTTCTTACTGAACTGAATAGCTACTTAGAATTTCTGCAGAGAAAGTGATCAAGGACCTCAGCCCCTATTTTACAATTTAGCAGTACTATTTTTAAGAAATTACAATTAATTGAGTCTAAATGTTTTGCTTTTGGATAAATGGCCCATTGTTTGCTGATCAAGTTATTTCTAACAGTGGAAGGTTCTCTTTATTGGAATTAGCTATGAATAAAGCTTATGAGTGTGGATGGATTGAATATCTTTACATTTTGAATAGTTGTGGGCTTGAATAGAAAAATATCAAATGGTTGTTTTTCCTGTTAACAGATATACCCACCAATCAATGTGCTTCCATCCCTGTCTCGGTTGATGAAGGTGAGCTTATGGATCTGTTTAGTATGAATCTATTTAGATCTTTTTCATAAATTGATAGAATACCAAACATATGACTTGTTAATTCACCCTGATAACTTTTGTAGAGTGCCATTGGTGAGGGTATGACTAGGAGGGATCATTCTGATGTATCCAACCAGGTAAGATCAACTTTCAGTAAAGATGTGTTTCATCACTGTTCATTAACATACATTCAGTAAGACTTGGCAATTACTACTGTATCTGCTATAAATGATGCTTAATGGTAATACTTTTAAAACTTTCAGCTGTATGCAAATTATGCTATTGGCAAGGATGTCCAGGCAATGAAAGCTGTGGTCGGAGAAGAAGCATTATCTTCTGAGGACCTGGTTTGTAACTTGAGAAAAATTAGTTGAGCTTTATTTTTGGCTCTGATGAGTTCACTAATTGAATCTTTCTTGAATATATCAGCTTTACTTAGAGTTTCTTGACAAATTCGAGAGGAAGTTTGTTGCCCAAGGAGCCTACGACACCCGCAACATTTTCCAGTCGCTTGATTTAGCTTGGACACTCCTTCGGATCTTCCCTCGTGAGCTTCTTCACCGTATCCCCGCGAAGACTCTGGATCAGTACTACAGCCGCGATGCATCTAATTGAAGGAGCCAACTTTGTACTGTTGTATCTTGTGTGATTCCCTTGGTATGAGCTTGATGATACATATCATGTGCTTTTCCTCCTTAAATTATGAATCTCCTTCCGGCTCAAAAATAAAAGCTTTCTCTAGTGAGTTCCCAGAACCAAGGCTCTCCGGCATTTGCAAGACATTTATATTCTTTTAAGAACCAGTTAAGTCATGGTGTAATTTATTGTGTTGTGTTATCTGCACATATGGCAGGGTTTGGTTTCCTTTTTAAATTCTACAACAGTAGGGTTTTCCAGGAATTACAAAACCCATGTTATGTATTGTGCTCATTTATTTGTTTTGTATGTCGACTATGAGCTAATTCTTTTGTATCCTTTTTGAATAATGTTGCCTTTTGTGAGATTCTTGTTTAATACTTGCAAGTGGCAGCTTAGCTTTTGGAGTTTTAAATGAATCCGCTCATAAAAATGGATAAATTGGAAACAAATTCAGACTTCACAGACTATTAAAGCAAAGCTCACTTGAAATCATTACACTGAACAATTATTTAGAGATTATTCATTTTACATAGAAGGTTTATATGGAAGAAATAAGAAATATGTTGCAATCAAATATCAATCAACGCGAGATATTTTTCCTTCATTATTTTGCAGGAAACACGTGCTAGGAAAACTACATTTGGTAAACCTGTTTGGTCAAGCTTCTAAAATTTGTTTATTTTTTGAAGTGTTTTTTTGAAAAGTATTTTTTTTAAAAGTACTTTTGATGAGAATCGATTTGTGGTTGGGCTAATTAATATGAAAAGTACTTTTGAATTAATTAATGTTTGGCCAAGCTTTTGAAAACTGCTTCTAAGTGTATTTTTTTCAGAAGTGCTTCTCAGAAAAGTGCTTTTGGAGAAAAGCTACATTTTTCTGCTTCTCAAAATCTGCTTCTACTTCTCCTTAAAAATACTTTTTTTTCCTTCTAAAAGCTTGGGCAAACACCTCAATTTTTGGCCAAAAGCACTTTTGGCCCCAAAAAAACTTGGCCAAACAGCTTATGCGTACCTTAACCCATTTTTGATTGATTAAATTTTTTTTGATAACCATTGTATCGGACAGCTCATTCGCACCTTAACTAATTATATGAAATACCTGCTACCTCTGATCAGTACAGATATCGGATAACTTGATTTATCAAAATTTGAACAAATAATAAAAAATTATCTAGTGTTTTTGACACCGCCAAAACAAATATGATTGTTGTTTGTGTATTGTATTACTCGGTAAGCCCGAAAATTACTCCCATGCATAACTATCTGAATAGCTAGGTCTTCGCCTTTGATAAAAACAGCTATAGTCTAAAATTTCCTAATTTATCTGGAAGCACTCTCGTGCCAAAATCATAAAGATAAAAGGAATCAATGTTAAAAGTATGTAATAGTAATCTATATATATATATTTATATCTATATTATATTATTATTATAAAAGTACGAATGCTCCATGCTAAATGTTGAATGACAGAAATATCCTTAAAATATTGATAGACTTTTATGCTCTTAAAAAATTAAAAAGAAATTTAAAAAATAATTTCATATTGGATAAAATTATGATATTTAAAACTTTACCTAATTCGAATGAAAGGTAATTTGTTGCCTCATTGAATTCCTTAAAATTAGCCTTTTCATCACACCACATGCACAGATATATTAAAATTATTTTCAAGACACTTCTTCAAGAAAAAAGATTCTCTAAAGAAGTTGTTTATATTTAATTATAAAATTACAAATATCCAAACGTGAAATCTTGAGACTTTTTTACACTTTGCAAGTATATTCCATGTCGGAATTAAATATAACTATAATTAATCTTTAAAAATATTATTATTTAATGTATTATAATTAATTATGATTCAGCATATATAGCTGATTTGAAATTCGGTATTCATATTGGAGTCCGATTAAATTCGGGTTCGCGCCGGGAAGTCCCACATTGGAAGGTAAAGCGCTCCCTAACAAAGGCGACTCCATATTCAAGGTTCGAACTCGAGACTTTTAGTTAAGGATGAAGGAGTACTTATCACTCCACCACAATCCTTGTTAGTCACCTATTATACTATTAACACTCTATATAAACGGATTATATAAATTATTTATCACATGCGTTTTCTCATGATACATACCTTTCCTACGAGAAAAAAGGTACTTACAATTTTATTAAGCTATAGCAAATTATAATGATGGCAGCCAGAGAATCGCTGCCACATCAAGTAAATATGATTAAGCTTTTGCTCTTGAGGTTTAGCACTATTAACGTCTTCATATGTCGATCAAAGTTCAGTTTTGAGTTTTAAATAAAAATTGTGATAAAGTGTATCGCATGGATTAGAAGATTTATCTTTCTTTGACTTCAATTCTATAGACAAAAATATTCTTAAAATAAATTTTTTTTGGTGTACCGTAAATAAGAGTCGTCACGTCCCATGAATATATTCATAGGGATATTTAACATAAATAACTCTTGAATGCTCATATTAAGTATTTGTTTGCATCTTACTTTTCCTTTAAATACTCTTTTTATATGAGCTATTTGTTAGTAGTTCTTTTTAGTTTTCCTGAATTTCAAGATAATCAATTCATACTTGCATGTGTTCACTCTTTATTCCGTTGGGATTTAGGATAAAAGAACCATTTTAAACTTTTGTTTATTCCGCAAAGGAAAAGTACAAGTAAGGGGGACAAAAGCTCGATTAGTGTCGCCTATATGCCTTGGGTATATAATTACTCCTCTGCGCCTCACATTGCCTGTATAGCAGCCTCATGTAGAGGAGCCATGGTGTAGCTGCTGGCAAAGTCTCAAGAGGGCATATAATCTAATAGCCATTCGGGTGTATCCAAAGGCATATGACCTAAACAAACACATACCGAGCTAAACCTTACCTTACCGATCCTATTAATGGCAAAAAATTCACAATAAGATAACATATAATTTTTTTACCTTTATCTTCAACAACATTAAAGAAGGAAAGGGCCATTGAGGATCAAGAATGAGCGTGCACGCCCTGCAGGCATAGAATTTCCTTTTGGCTGGTCTATGTTTCTTTTTTCTCAGGGTTTAAAAGGTTAGGACTTTGTATGAAGGAAGTAACCAAAAACTAAAATTTTCATTAATTCAAGTTAAAAAAATATCCAAGTATTTTGCACTCAACTACTTCATCTATGTAATAAGACTCATCTTTTATGATTTAGATAAATTAAAAGATCGATATTAATTTATCATTTTCAAGAACTCAAATTTTTTCTTTAATTCTATAATTCAAAAACATTTTCTAAATAGCTTTTAAAGTTTGTACTTATTAATATAGGATGTGCGCATATATATATATATATATATATATATATATATATGCAGTCGCGAAATCAGAAATTTCATCTAGGGTGTTCAAATTGAATAAGAAAAAAAATCCCAATAAAGGGTATTTAATATATGTGTTATACCATTAAAATATAATATTGTACTTATATATACAGTGTAATTTTTCAACAAAGAGTGGACAGTTGACTACCTTTAGAACTATGTACTTTCGCCCCTATATATATATATAAAATATTAGATTAAAAACATGAAGGCCCGTAGCTAAATGCCATTCATTTTTGTTACCATCTAAGAATATATGTCTTTGTTACCATTTAAAAATATATTTTATATTTTATAAAATTATAATTTAATTATTTTTCTAATATTTAATACTTTAAAATCAACTAAAAACCACTTTTATGTAATAATGAAACCTTCCTTATTTGAAAAAGTAACACAAGAAATGGAAAAACTAAATAAGGAAGGTTTCATGATTACTGCTATACTCATGGTTTTTTGTGACCAAAATGGTCTCTCATGAAATAGAAGTTACGTAGCTGTTAAGTTTCTGTGACCAAAATGTTCTCTCATGGTTTTTTTATTAGTTTGACATAGTATTAAAGTTTTAGGCGATCTTTCTATGTAATTTTATTTTCTTTTGCATATTTTTAACAACACCAAAATCAACATATCATGCTAAGTGTTTACTTTAAAATTCGAGTAACAATTGAATTTATTCAGTGCTAAGGATATGTAAATCGATTCAATAAAATGCAAAATATAATGACAAGTAATTGAAATATAATAAACAAAAGAATGATCAAACCGTTGTAGTTGAATGGATTGTTGATAATGAAATGAAACACCATAAAG
Source organism: Nicotiana obtusifolia (assembly GCA_002018475.1). Taxonomy (NCBI): domain Eukaryota; kingdom Viridiplantae; phylum Streptophyta; class Magnoliopsida; order Solanales; family Solanaceae; genus Nicotiana; species Nicotiana obtusifolia. The sequence goes on along the minus strand of MCJB01037342.1, from coordinate 167,569 downwards.
GATATTCAATTCTGATAAGTGATAGCCGAAGTAATTAGTATTTCAGTCGTCTATCCCGTGGTTACAATGAAGATAAATGTCCCTTTTATAGGTAAGAGAAAAATCCTACATATGATAAAAACCTGATTACAAGATAAAATTCCCCCAATTATGGGATGGAATATCCCTAAAATAATGGTCTAACGTCTATGACGGTTGATATCGTGACTCCCGCCGAGATATCAGGAATCCACGAGATATCCGGTCGAAACTGATCCTTTTTGCCACGAGATGTACCTTTCTTGACCAGCACCGATTGCCTTATCTCGGTAGCTTCAGCTCCGTACCTGACTTGCTGATCCCGGATTAAAGTAACTCGATCGTGCATTGAGCCTGGCCACGATCCTCCTTATGCAGTCGATTATATCCGACCCAATACAGTAAGCATTCTTTAGGTAGAACACTAAAAAGAATAATATCTAGCTAAAGTATGCTCATTAGTTTTAAAAGGAATAAAAGGAGCGAATTCCGGGGCACCAAATTTGTTGGTAGAATAAAGTCACTAAGGTAAACAACGTAGAAAACGCACCCATTTATGTACCGATTCCGGAAGAGCGAGGAAAAAGAGGATGTTTTGTTAATAGGAATAAGAAAGTGTTTGTAGCCATCGCTGTTAAGAACAATCGAGATTCAATGAGAATTTTCGTGTAACTTCCCGATCTTATAAAAACATCCAGTAGGAATCGAACCTACGAATTTGCCCCTTTACTAGGAAAGTTGCTTTAACCATTCAGCCATGGAAGCAAAAAGACTCAGCGAGTGAAATAGGTTTTGGTATTCCTTCTCGAGCTTCTATTTCTTTTGTTAAAGGAGATTCGAAAAAAGATAAAAATAGAAAAACGTGTTTCCAGAACGAACAAGAAAAGGATTGAGAAGGGAATACTCTTATTTTACTCTTTTATTTTTTTTTAATGATACCACTTGGTTGGCTAATCCCTTCATCAGCCTAACTGTTTGTTAGTCGATTTCCTATTGGATATATGAAAATAGAATTATAAAATTAAATCAATTTAGAATAATGAGGAGTTCAATACTTCTTATTAGTGATACTCATTATTTCACATTCTTCATAAAAAATCGCTTTAATAGGGATCATTAATTTAAAGGTGCGGTGCTATAAGGAAATGATATTTATTATATTTGCAAGATAAATTCTTTTATAGGTATTTTTACATTCTACCTAAAGTTTAAATAAAACTATCAAGTAAGTTCTTATGACCCAATACGTTCCCTTTTAAAATTGTAGAATTTATAAAAGAATTAGTTTTTAAAAAATTATGAAATAAAAGAAGAAAAAATGACATTAAGTTTTCATTGTTTATGCTAAGTTGTCATTTTTTCATATCAATGTACATTCTATTTGTCGTAGGTTGGGCGATAAGAACTTCGGTCATGGCGACCCAAGCTATGAACAGAAACATACACCAAGAAGCTCATCAACAATTATATATAGGATATACTATCACGACCTAAAATCCTAACCTATTGTGATAGTCTTTAACGTGGTACTAGGCAAGCCGATTTTTCATAAATATTTCCAACACTTTTAACAAGAATGAATTAAAGCAGTTTTAATAGTAAAAGTTCTCATAAACGGGATATAAAACCCAAAACATAACGCGAAAACTCCCAACATCCGGGTATCACAGAGTAAATGAGCATCTAAATATCACAAGTCTGGGAAAATACTGTCTATCATAATCCGAAACTAAATACAATAAGTGGAAGGATAAGGAAGGATAAACAGGGTCTGCGAAAACGCCAAGCAGCTACCTCGAAATCTCCAAAGGGTCAACTGCGCAGTGAATCAACACCTACCGTGTCCTGAAACACCTGGATCTGCACACGAAGTGCAGGGTGTAGCGTGAGTACAACCAACTCAGTAAATAACAAGACTATATAAAGAACTGAAAGTAATGACTAGCTTCACAGTTGAAGATCAATTACAGTAATTCCAACATAAGAAGGTAGGCATGCTTTCAGATTCGACAATTAAGGCGAAAACAGTAAATTCACGTCAAGTTCAACTGAAGCAGAAGATAATATCTCTCAAAAACTTCAAAACAGTAATATATGACAGCTGAAGTGCAACAATGATGAAATCAATGCATCATCTCAGAGCAACAGTCACTCAGTCCTCCCATTCACTCCAACCTCACAATCACTCATTCCTCACAACCACTCATTCCTCTCGATCTCTCAGCACTCGGCATTCGGCGCTTGCACTGAGTAGGTACTTGCGCTCATTGGGGGTGTGTACAGACTCCGGAGGGGCTCTTGCAGCCCAAACTCTATAACAAGCCAATCATGGCATATAACAATGAAACATGTTGCAGCGTGCAACTCGATCCCTTAAATATCCTCACAATCAGGCCCTCGGCCTCACTCAATCATCAACCTCTCCAGTCTCTCGGGCTATCAGAAATCACGATAAGCAGCCCAAACAACAATGATATAATGCAGCAATAATGAACAATATAGACTAAGATGTAATATGCAAGTAAAACTATGACTGAGTACAAAAAAAGCAATTTAGCAAATAATTCAACATGTACACGACCTTTGTGGGTCCCTACAGTGTCAACACATGGTTCAAACATGATTTCTAACATGATTTGTAATTCGATTTCTCTAATATGTGGAAAATATACGGATAACAACAGGTTATTCAACTACACAGTTCCATGGAATTGACTGAGTCACAATTCCTACGGTGCACGCCTACACGCCCGTCACCTAGCATGTGTCTCACCCCACCTCAAAACCAGTCACATGACACATAATCCGAGATTTCATACCCTCAGAATTAAATTTAGAACTATTACTTACCTCAATCCGAGCAAATCTCTATTCCAACACACCCTTGCCTCGCGAAACGACCTCTGAATGCCTCAAATCTAGCCATAAACAATTCGGTATAATCAATACGGTCTAAAGGAATCAACTTCATAAGAAAATGCTAAATTATTAATCAAAAGTCGAAAATCGACTCAAAAGCCGGCCCCCCGGGCCCACGTCTCGAAATTCGATAAAAGTTACAAAACTCGAAAGCACATTCAACCACGAGTCCAACCATTCCAAAATTATCAGAATCCAACACCAAATCGCCACCCAAATCCCCCAATCAAACTCTCCAAATCCCTAGCCTCAAACTCCCAATTTACACCTTAAATACACACCAACTAGGTGGGAAATCAATAGGGAAACAAGATTATCGATAAGAAATGAGCATAAGGGACTGACCTCAAGAATTCCCTCGAAAATCTTCTCAATAGCCGCTAAAACCCGAGCTCAAAATGTTAAAATGAAGCAAAAATCGCGAACCCTTGTATTTATATGTTCTGCCCGGTCCTTCCACTTCTGCGGACACTTACCCGCTTCTGCGACTTCGCAAGAGTGACTCAACGCCCGCTTCTGCTGTTTCCTTCGCACTTGTGGCCCCATCTTCCACTCCTGCGGACTCGCGTCTGCGAGCCTTAACACCGCTTCTGCGGACCCAGCTCCCAGCCTCAATTCCGCTTCTGCGCTCCATTCACCGCATTTGCAGCCACACAGGTGTGGAAGATCCTTCGCACCTGCGACCACCTACTCACACCCCTCCAAATTCCACATCTGTGCAGCTCAGCCCGCACCTCCGAACTCGTACTTGCGATCAAAGCTCCGCAGGTGCGATTACACCAGCATACCCCAACTTTAGCAACTTCTCAAGTTCAACTTTTGATCCGTTAACCATCCGGAATCAACCCGAGGCCCACGGGACCTCAACCAAAAGTACCAACAAGTCTTAAAACCCCATACAAACTTAGTAAAGACCTCAAATCACATCAAACAACATCGAAAACACGAATCACACCCCAATTCAAGCCTAATGAAACTAAGGAAATTCAACTTCGACAAGCGACACCGAAACCTATCAAATCCCGTCAGATTGACCCCAAATTTTGCACACAAGTCACAAATGAAATTACGGACCTACTCCAACTCCCGAAATCGGAATCCGACCCCGATATCAAAAAGTCCACTCCCAGTCAAATGTTCCAAAACAATCCAACATTCGCCATTTCAAGCCTAATTCCACTACGGACCTCCAAATCACAATCCAAACACACTCCTAAGTCCAAAATCACCCAATGGAGCTAACACAACCATCAAAACTCCATTCCGGAGTCGTTTACACATAAGTCAATATCTGGTCAACCAGTTCAACTTAAGCTTTCAACCACGAGACGAAGTGTCTCAATTCACTCTGAAATTTCTCCGAACCCGAACCGACCACCCCGGCAAGTCGCATAACAGCTATAAAGTATAAAATGAGCAGTAAATGGGAGAATAGGGCTACAACTCTCGAAACGACCAGCCGGGTCGTTATATCATCCCTCTCTTAAACAAACATTCATCCTTGAACGGGTCTAGAAACGTACTTGGAGTCTCAAATGGGTGTGGATATTTGCTTTGCATATCTCACTCGGTCTCCCAAGTAGCCTCCTCAACTGGATGACCTCTCCATTGCACCTTCACTAAAGCTATGCTCTTTGACCTTAACTTTCGAATCTGCCAATCCGAAATGGCCACCGGCTCCACATCATAAGTCAGATCACCATCCAACTGAACCGTGCTGAAATCCGAAACATGAGACGGATCGCCGACATACTTCCGGAGCATAGAAGCCTAAAATACTGGATACACACTCGACAAACTAGGTGGCAAGGCAAGCTTGTAAGCCACCTCTCCAATCCTCTGAAACACCTCAAACGACCCAATATACCGAGGGCTCAACTTGCCCTTCTTCCCGAACCTCATAACACCCTTCATGGGTGAAACCTTGAGCAGAACCTTCTCCCTAACCATGTAAGCAACGTCATAGACTTTCCCGTCGGCATAACTATTCTACCTAGACTGCGCCGTGCAAAGCCGCTCCTGAATTAAATTAACCTTGTCCAAAGCATCCTGAACCAAGTCAGTACCTAATAGCCTAGCCTCACCCCGCTCAAATCAAACCACCGGAGATCTACACCACCCCCCGTACAAAGCCTCATACGGATCCATCTGAATACTCGACTGGTAACTGTTGTTGTAGGCAAACTCCGCGAGCGGCAGGAACTGATCCATGAACCCCCTAAGTCAATGACACAAGCACGTAGTTTGTCCTCCAATATCTGAATGGTGCGCTCGGACTGTCCATCCGTCTGAGGATGAAATGCTGTGCTCAACTCAACCTGGGTGCCCAACCCTCGCTGCACGGCTCTCCAAAACTGCAACGTAAAATGCGTGCCCCGATCTGAAATGACGGACACTGGCACACCGTAAAGGCGAAGAATCTCTTGGATGTAAATCTCAGCGAACCGCTCTAACGAATAGGTACTACCAACTGGAATGAAGTGCACGGACTTGGTCAGCCGATCCATAATCACCCAAATAGCATCGAACTTCCTTGAAGTCCATGGGAGCCCAACTACAAAATCCATGGTGATCCGCTCCCATTTCCATTCTAGAATCTCTATCCTCTAAGGGAAACCACCCGGTCTCTAATGCTCATACTTTACCTGCTGACAGTTGAGGCACCGAGCTACAAACCCCATTATATCCTTCTTCATTCTTCTCCACCAATAATGCTAACTCAAGTCTTGGTACATCTTCACGGCACCTGGATGAATGGAATACCGCAAACTGTGTGCCTCCTCAAGAATCAACTCACGTAGCCCATCCGTATTAGGCACACAAATCCGACCCTGCATCCTCAATACCCCATCATCCCCAATAGTAACATCTATGGCATCACTGTGCTGAATTGTGTCGTTAAGGACAAGCAAATGGGGATCATCATACTGGCGCTTGATGACGTCCAAATCCACTATTAAAAAGTAAATGGACACGGTCGCATGCAATATAATTTACCCAACTATGAATCGGGGTCGAATCCCATAGAGAATAATATGTAGGTAATTAGGCGTGTAAGAGAATTATCACTTGTTATGCTAAGCCAAACACTTAGAAAAATTTATGAGAAAATATGTATATCTAATTGCAAAAATATAAACTAACCTAGAAAGCAAGTAAAATGATCAATGGCTACAAGCATGGATGCAAATGGAATTACACTCAAGTAACGATCCAATGTATTTCACAATTTTACAAATATGAGTGAGTTTATGTTAATTAGCCTTGGGTAATAATTCTATATTAGCTTCTTCCAAAGACTAATAATACTTCCTAATTGAATTATCCCTAAAACAATTAAGAGATTAAGCACACCCGATTATGCTACAAGTAGTTCAATCCTATCCCTAGGTAGAATCTATAAATTGAGGGTTAAAGCCGCAAGTTCGTGTTAATTAATCTTTCCCAACCCCAAATTATCTTTCACAAAATTAACTTGAAGTAAGTAGGCGAGTCCTAGGGTTATCTAATCCCTTTCGAAACATTAAAGAACAAGAATAATTAAAGAAACAATAACTCACTTCATTATAAATAAAAATCATTCAATACATAAGCACAACAAGATATTTAATCCACACTTTAAATATGAATATATCCATAAACAAGATTCAAGTGTTGGAAAAAATACTACATACTTAGATATTCAATACAAAGCAAGGAAATGAAGAAATAAACATAAATGGGTAAGAAATTCTCAACCAAAAGCTTCAAATCTTCAAGAACCAAGTGCGTGTGCAAGAAACCTAGCTCCAGAACTTGTGTTCTCTAGTCAAATACTGAAAATTAAGCCAAAGATCTACCAAAGATGTCATACAAATGAGCTAGGTCGTGTATTAAATGGTTTTGGGGTAAAAAACGTAAAATGCCAAAACTGCTCCTGAAACACCTGAATTTGCACACCAAGTGTAGGGTGTAGCGTGAGCACAACCAACTCAGTAAGTAACAAGACTAAATAAAGAACTGAAAGTAGTGACGAGCTTCACAGTTGAAGATCAATTAGAGTATTTCCAACATAAGAAGGTAGGCAAGCTTTCAAGTTCGACAATTAAGGCCAAAACAGTAAATTCATGTCAAGTTCAACTGAAACAGAAGATAATATCTCGCAGAAATTTCAAAACAGTGATATATGACAGCTGAAGTGCAGCAATGATGAAATCAATGCATTCTCTCAGAGCAACAGTCACTCAGTCCTCCCATCACTCCAACCTCACAATCACTCTTTCCTTACAGCCACTCATTCCTCACAATCACTCAACACTAGGCACTCAGCACTCGCACTCTGTAAGTACCTGCGTTCACTGGGGGTGTGTACAGACTGTGGAGGGGCTCCTTCAGCCCAAGCGCTGTAACAAGCCAATCATGGCATATAACAATTAAAATGCTGCGGCGTGCAGCCCGATCCCATAAATATCCTCACAATTAGGCCATCTGCCTTACTCAGTCATCGACCTCTCCAGTCTCTCGGGCTCTCAGAAATCATGATAAGCAGCCCAAACAACAATGATATAATGCATCAACAAGGAACAATAAAAACTGAGATGTAATGTGCAAGTAAAATTGTGACTAAGTGCAAAACAACAATTTAGCATATAATTCAACATGTACACGACCTGTGTGGGTCCCTACAGTGTCAACACATGATTCAAACATGATTTCTAACATGATTTGTAATTTGATTTCTCTAATACGTGGAAAATATACGGATAACAACAGGTTATTCAACTACACAGTTCCATGGAATTGACGAAGTCACAATTCTTACGGTGCACGTCCATCACCTAGCATGTGCGTCACCTCAAAACCAGTCAGACGACACATAATTCGGGGTTTTATACCCTCAGAACCAAATTTAAAGCTGCTACTTACCTCAATTTGAGCAAATCTTTACTCCAACTTACCCTTGCCTCACGAAACGACCTCCGAATGCCTCGAATCTAGCCATAAACAATTCGGTATAATCAATACGGGCTAAAGGAATCAACTCCATAAGAAAATATTAAGTCTTTAATCAGAAGTCAAAAAATCAACTCAAAAGTCGGCACCCCGGGCCCACGTCTTGATATTCGATAAAAGTCACAAAACCCGAAAGCTTATTCAACCACGAGTCCAATCATACCAAAATTATCAAAATCCGACATCAAATCGTCACCCAAATCCCCAAATCAAACTCTCCAAATCTCTAGCCTCAAACTCCCAATTTACACCTAAAATACACACCAACTAGGTGGGAAATCAATGGGGAAACAAGATTATTGATAAAAAATGAGCGCAAGGGACTTACCTCAAGAATCCCCTCAAAAATCTTCTCAATATTCGCCAAAACCCGAGATCAAAATGTTAAAATGAAGAATCACGAACCCTTTTATTTTTATGTTCTGCCTAGTCCTTCCGCTTTTGCGGACACTTACTCGCATATGCGGCTTCGCAGGAGCGACTCAACGCCCGCTTCTGCGGTTTCCTTCGCTGCTTCTGCGGACCCAGCTCCCAGCCTCAATTCTGCTTCTGCAATCCCTTCACCGCATCTATGGCCACACAGGTACGAAAGATCATTCGGACATGTGACCGCCCCTCCAAACTCCACACCTGCGAGCTCGCACCTGTGATCAAAGCTCCGCAGGTGCGATTACACCAGCAGACCCCAACTTCAGCAACTTCTCAAGTTTAACTTTTGATCTGTTAACCATCCGGAATCAACCTGAGGCCCCCAGGGCCTCAACCAAATGTACCAACAAGTCTTAAAATCCCATACAAACTTAGTCGAACCCTCAAATCACATCAAACAACATCAAAAAAACGAATCACACCCAATTCAAGCCTAATGAAACTAAGGAAATTCAACTTCAACAAACGACGCTGAAATCTATCAAATCTCGTCCGATTGACCCCAAATTTTGCACACAAGTCACAAATGATATTATGGACCTACTCCAACTCCCCGAATCGGAATCTAACCCAGATATCAAAAAGTCCATTCCTAGTCAAACTTTCCAAAAAAATTCAACCTTCGTCATTTCAAGCCTAATTCCACTATGGACCTCCAAATCACAATCCAGACACGTTTTTAAGTCCAAAATCACCCAATGGAGCTAACAGAACCATCAGAACTACATTCTGGAGTCGTTTACACGTAAGTCAATATCCAGTCAACTATTTCAACTTAATCTTTCAACCACGAGACTAAGTGTCTCAATTCACTCCGAAATCTCTCCGGACCCGAACCGACCACCCCGACAAGTCACATAACAGCTATAAAGTACAAAATGAGCAATAAATGAGAGAATGAGACTACAACTCTCGAAACGACCGACCAGATCGTTACATACACTAACTAAACTAACTTATTTGCAGGTTCAAAGAATATTAAGTATTTGAACCAACTATTGCATCTATTTATATAATTATAGTCATTGAACTAAATGAATATAGTATTGCATCTATTGAAGTCAATTGCTATTTTACTTGATTTATTTTTCTCAGATATAATATTTTTAGTTGTTGCATGCACTAGTAAATACAAGTCACTAATTCTTTCTTTCTTTTTTCTTTTTCCTTAAGCGGGTGTGTTGTCTTTTGGTGGGAATAGTCTTGATTTGCACATATTTACGAAATCAAGAAGATGTATTATCACTTTTAGCTCGCACAAAAAATTATTTATATGGGGTAGTCGAAAGTGTATAAAATTTGTATTATTTCGTATATAACATACATGATATATATATATATACATATATATATATATATATATATATAAATTTTATATATTTTTTCGGCTATTATTTTTACAGCGGCAATACAGTGTCAATTTTTCAATCAAGAACTGTTTATTGAAAAATAGCACTTGCAATTTGACTTGTCAGGAAAGAAAAAAAGAATCACACTCGAGGAACTCCAAAGAAAGCCTCAAAACTGATGAAGGATAATACAATGCATTACACTGTTCTTCATAATTGGGTGGGTAGGCAACACTACTAACTCCCAAGAAGTTGCCAAAACCCAAAATGTGAAATAGAAATGTAACTCCATTCTCATCCAGCTTTTGAAGTTCTCTTTACAGATGGTAATACAACCGAATCCAGATTCCCCGGATAAGGAGTCCACAACCCTAATCCTCCCCTACTCTCTTTCAAACCAGTTTTCTTCTTAAATTCATCCAGAGATTTTACCCACTCTACTTTGGATGAATGTTCACGGGTATGATTGTGCAAAATAAAGATGGAGTTATACTCACAATTAGGAAACATAAAAAATTTGAACAAGCCTCCTAACCTATACACAACATACCCAAAGCTCAGCTGATCTCGCGGTGTGAAGAGGTGAACTTCATTAAACCACAAGCAACTAAACAAATTACTCAGCGCAGTATGTTCCCGTATGATAACGGCTCCTTCTGGAACATCTGCATATACCAAAAAAATTTCACTATAATTGAGAAGTGACTGACGAGAAAGAATTAATGTCCTGGAGAAGTTGACACTCCTCTTAGTGATTAGAAAATACTAGCATTGTTACCAATTAGAACATACAACAAAGGCCTTTAACTTACCACTGGGAGTGCTTTTCTTTGGATTCCATGGTTCCATTCCCTCGTAGCGATATATCTTCATATGAAGATCAATCAAAGGACGAGCATATCGCTTTCTCCTTTTGTTTGCATCAGCCTCTTCGTACACATTGCGGTGATGCTTGTGCTGAGCAATTGCAAACGTATTCTTCTCACGCCACAAGTATCTTCAAATAGCCACCGTCTAAGTTAGACCACACATGCTCAATCAAGATGCAGTACTTTCTAAACACAGAAGACTTTTCTTTGTTTGGTTAAAACTTTTAACTAAAGAAATTAAAAAACAGAAATTCATGTACAAGAAATAACTGCAAGCCCTGAATCTAACAATTATTTTTTCGAGAAGGGAATCTACCCATCATTACTTAAGCACGTGCTGTTCAAGTAAATCCAGTAATCTGACAGCATTAGGAATCAATTTCACAAAAAAAAAAAAAG
>MCJB01037342.1:137457-149572 GCA_002018475.1 Nicotiana obtusifolia | reverse complement strand
TTTTTTTTTTTTTTTTTTTTTTTTTTATCTTTTGTGCACACCAAGATATAATGCCTAACAACCTTAAACAATGACATGAAAATTCATCGTCACAAAATATACTAATTTAGCAAGGCAAATCATCATTAGTGTATTTTTAACTTACATGCTCATAATACACCACAATAATATGTTGCAAAAAAAGTATTTCATTTGCATCACAAAATTTTTTAATATTAAGTCTTCGCGCACCGACGGATTTCGTCAATTTTCTTGACAAAATTAAAAAATAAAATTATGGCTATTTTTCGATGTGCTTGATCAGTTTCATTAATGAAAAATGCACCAACAACTTCAAGTGCTATGTTCAGGAGGGTGATTAAGATCAACAACAGTTTAGGTGTATATTGAATAGCAAATGTCGAGTTTAGGGATCGGGATATATATATATATATATATATATATATATATAGACTCTATAATATTAGTATTTTTTTTGGCTGACAGTTCTTTATTCTTTATTTTTGTTATTATTATTTTTCTTTCAGCTCATATATATATATATATATATATATATATATATATATAATAATAATAATAATAATAATAATAACAAAAATAAAGAATAAAGAACTGTCAGCCAAAAAATAAATACTAATATTATAGAGTCTGTATAACGCTAAAATTTTCAATCTGCTATTTTATAGACAACTATGTGTATGAGTTGATGGGGAAATGAAGCAAATATTTTTTCTTGAATGCGTGTAACTTTTATGAATATTAATTTAAGTATATTTATAGCTTACAAACTTCAATCAAACTATTAATTATTATGTGGTATTTCAAATTTAGAAACACATTGCATAAAAGAAATACAACCTCCCCTCTCCCCCCCCACCACACCAATAAAAAATGTATTGTCTTTGCTTTTTAATCCATTTCTAAGAAAAATATAACCTTTTGCATATTTAAAATACTTAATTATAACTTTTTTACCTTGTCTTGAATAACAAAAACATAACATATTCGAGAGAGATAAGGCCAGATTTATCTTTGTACTTTGGTAAATAATTCACATTTATCCTCGTTATACTTGCCGTCCAAATATGCCCCATCTTCACCTTTTTTTTTCTTGGTAAATTGTAGAATTTATTAATAATAAAAAGACAACGCCGTAAAAAAAAGTGCAAGTAAGGGGGACATAGCTCGAGTAGTGTCGCCTATATGCCTTGGCTATATAATTACTCCTATGCGCCTCACATTGCCTCTATAGCAGCCTCATGTAGAGGAGTCATGGTGTAGCTGCCAGCAAAGTCTCACGAGGGCATATAATCTCATAGTCATTCGGGTATGTCCAGAGGCATAGGACTTAAGCAAATACATACCGAGCTTTACCTTACCTTACAAATCCTATTAAGGCAAATAAAAAGCCTCAACTATTAGCAAGCATATAGAAAGAAAGAACAAGCGAGAACCAAATATTCTATGATTATCATGGAGTATATAATACACTCTATGATGATATTACATATGATAATGCTAATAAAATGATACACTAGAATGTAGTAAGAATTAGATTGATGTCCCTCCTTATCCAAAGTTGAGAATTCTCAAATTGCAATTCTTTGTCTTCCTCCTCGCGTCTCTTCAAAAAGTATTCAAAAATTATCGTTTCTTCTTTGAACGGGATGGCCTTGAAGACGTTTTTGGAACAACCTGTTTTTGCTTAGCAAATATGCCCCATCTTCACCTTTTTCTTTTTTGGCAAATTGTAGAATTTTATTAATAATAAAAAAATAATGCCGTAAAGAAAAGTACAAGTAAGGGGAACATAGCTCGAATAATATCGTCTATATACCTTGGCTATATAATTACTCCTTAATTATAAAAAAATTAATTTTACATCTAATAACTTTTAACGATAAATTTAAATTTGACTTTAGACCACCTAACTTTATTGAGTCGGCCACGTATGCAGTCTCCGAGAAGCTAATGATTGACCCCACACGGTTCCTTTAATTTGGGTAGGGAGCCACACAATTCCACACCGTAAACCCTCACACAGACGATCCTACCTTTCCACAAATGCCTGAAAGTTTCAGGCCGAAACCCCTCTCTTCTTTTGAAAAACACAAAAGCCTCGTCGTCGACTCTCCTTCTCTCTGTAAAAAAAAAAAAAAAAAAATCCTCTTCGCTGATTAATCACTTGCTCCGATCATTATCGTTATCGGAGATGGCGGCGGCGAGTGGAACAACATGGCAACCACAAGAGGAAGGGTTCAAAGAGATCTGTGGATTATTGGAGCAACAGATGTCTCCGACTTCAGATAAGTCTCAGATTTGGCAACAACTTGAACACTACTCGCACTTCCCTGATTTCAATAACTACCTCGCTTTTATCTTCGCTCGCGCTGAGGTATCACTCCTTTATCCTAGACTCTTCTTTCGTGATATAATTCATTGACTCTTAGCTAATAATTCAATTATTTAACGGATTGACTTTTTTCTTACTTGGTTCGAAATCTTCCTTGTTGAAATGGTTGTGGTGTGGATTCTTTTAGCAAAGTTATCCCTAAGTGCTTACTTGAAAGTTAAATTGACTTTTGGAAAATGCGTTTTAAACTTAGTTGTTGCATAAGTTATTCGTCTTCTTTATGGAGTTAGCAAAGTCATACCTATGTGCTTCCTTGATAGTTGAATTGCTCTTTGGACAATGGCAATGAAACTTAACTGTTGCATTTAGTCTTAAGTCTTCTTTATGTCGATACTGTGAGGAGTGGTGGAGCTAGGATTGTAACAAGGGGATTTTAAAAAATTTGAACTTGTGACCTCAAGCAATTTTTGAACTGCCTTTGCCACTACAAGGGGATTCAAAAGTTTATATATTTACGAAAAAAGTTGTTTTTGTCCTGCTTGCACAGAACAATTTTCCAACGAAGGGGATTCAATTGAACCTCCTTCCTTGGCAGTGGCGGAGCCACTGACAGTGAGTTCTCTCTCCATTTCTTTCATTCTCTGATTTAAATATTGCATTGAGTCCTAGGTCTTCTTTGTTGGCGGCATTGTGATCTCTCTCTCTCTCTCATTCCCTGATATTCTATAGGATTATAACTTTCTTATGTTGCTAGCATGTAGTGGATTTCACAACAGTGAAAAGATGGCTTGTATTGACATCTATTTTTTGATGCATGGTAGATCATCTTGTTCATATTGCAATTGGAACGGGTTTGGTCTAAACATGGTGATATTTTGGAAAGCTACTATATTTTCCACTCAACAATCTGGTTGGTCCTTATAACAGGGGAAGTCAGTGGACGTTCGGCAAGCAGCTGGGTTGCTACTGAAAAATAACCTGAGAACTGCCTTCAAAAACATGCCTCCTGCTAATCAGCAGTACATAAAATCTGAGTTGCTACCTTCTCTCGGGGCGGCAGATAGACACATCAGGTCTACAGCTGGGACCATCATTAGTGTTCTTGTACAGATTGACGGAGTTGCTGGATGGCCAGAGTTGCTACAGGCACTTGTCAATAGCTTGGATAGTAATGACATAAATCACATGGAAGGAGCCATGGATGCCTTATCAAAGGTATCATTTTACTGTTATTTAACTAACATTTCACCCGATAATATTTCACGGGATACAGTGTGAAACTTGGTGTCAGTATCTGTATTTGAAAGTGTTGCATAACTATAATAAAAAAGAACTATTTCTTCTGTAATGTGCTCATTATGTGAGATCCTCAAAGATTGCTAAATTCTCTTTGCAACATATGTTGTAAGGGCGATGATCTTAGTCTCTTGTTACATTGTTAGTGAACGTGAGTGTAAAGTGACAACAGTGGTAAAAATCGCCACAGTGGAACATGTGTCAGATCTTTGTCAAACTAACACATAACTGGCCTGCTGAACATTTTCTGTAATGCAGATCTGTGAGGACGTTCCTCAACTTCTTGATTCTGATATTTCTGGATTATCTGAACGACCCATTACTGTTTTCCTTCCAAGGTTTCTCCTGGTAAGCCAACTCTTCCCTTTCCTTATATTCGCTTCTTTGTCCAATTTTATCTGATGTTGCTTCAATTTATCATATAGTTTGCTGTATATTTGATATTCGATGCTAAATTCACAGTATCATTCTAACTTGACCTTTAAATGGACAGCTTTTCCATTCACCTCATGCTTCTCTCAGAAAGCTTTCACTGAGTTCTGTGAATCAATTTATAATGCTGATGCCTAAAGTGAGTACCTCTTCTGTTGGGCTATCTAGTTACTACCCTTTCTGCTGCCTTTGTGTCATTTTGACTCCATTGCTCATCTGGTCAGTGCTACTGTTATAGGTTTTATATCTATCCATGGATAAATATCTTCAAGGTTTGTTTCTTCTTGCCAATGACCCTGCTCCAGAGGTGCGGAAGTTGGTAAGTAACTGCTGGGATATCTAATTCATATACATGCTCTCTCTTCTGTGGTGCACATCATCAAAATTGCTATCAATATCATTTGATGTACGCTTATTTATGATAGATTTAGCAGGATAATTTGAGCTTGTAAGACTGAATTAAATCTGTTAAGAGATTTATGACTTTAGTTCACAGATCACGCATCTGGTGTATTAATAGGTTAAAATGGTCTTTGTAGTAGGCACCTGGTAGATGGGATGTTTCTTTCTAAGTGTTTTTTTTTTTCTAGTTGTTTAGCTTGGTCATAAGAGGTAATGGTAAATTTGTATTTCTATTAGAACTTAGCTGTCTTTTGTGTTAGGGCTATGGTTTTTCTATTTCAAGAATGATGGGAGTCGGATGTTCAGTTCTCTATTAAATAGTGTTATTAAAGACACGCTTAAAGCGCGCTTGAGCCCTGAAGCAAGGCTCAAAGCATGTTGAGCGCTTCGCCTCGCGTAGCGGGCGCTTCAGTGTCGTCATCAAGGCTCTAAGGCATATTTTTCCTTGCCAATGAGCGTAATGCTGAAGAGGCGACACTAAACAATTGATATTTTGTTTTAACGTAAAATTTTCTTCAATTTCTTGGTCTATATATTTGGTATTCATGCTTAGATATTAGTCCTGGAATACACATACATATTTGTAGTTTTTCTCCATTTGCGCCTTTCTTCGTTAAAGCCCACGCTTTATTTGCGCTTAAAGCCCCAACAAACCTTAGAGCTTTTTTGCATTTTTCGCTTTTGATAACACTGCCAGTGCTGTCAAAGGCAAAAAGCTCTCTAGGTCTGCTGGGACTTTAAGCGCACTTAAGTGTGGGCTCAAGTAAAAAAAGACGTAATGAAGGAGATGTATATATATGTAATTCAAGAACAAAGTAACAAATTCGTTCATAATGTTTTCCTTTACAACTAGTACACTTATTTTCCGATTATGTTTGCTATTCAGAACCGCTTAATTTACAACAAAACTCATGGACAATGAGGTGCATGTCTTAGTGCCTTGCCTTAGGCTGAGGTGCAACCTAAGCGAGGGGAAGCGCCCTCCCTGAGCTTTTCTGAGCTTCAGGCTTAAGCGCGCCTTAGATGAGCCTTTGACAACACTGTTGTGTTAAATGACATGGAAGATGTTTTTCTAGCTGACATGATTGTTCTACTTATTTGTCACTGGTTCTTTCTTATATCAATCTTCTCTACAAAATCTAATTTTTTTTTTTTAGTTTTTATTTTAGCATGCCCACCTGCAAAAGAGGTTTTGAAGTCTGTTCCTGTGATATCAATTATGCTTTTGACTGTTGTAGAGAGTTTTCTTTTGCTACCTTAGTTAAAAAAAAAAAAGTTCTGGCACCAATTACTCAGTTTGCCTTTTCCTCAATAGGTTTGTGCAGCGTTTGTTCAACTAATTGAAGTTCGTCCTGCCTTTTTGGAGGTGACATCTCTGTCCATTCTAAATTAATTGCCTATTCTCTTATTTATCACATCTCCTTTCCGCTTGCACTTTCTTTTATGTGCGGAAAGAGTTCCAGGTTTCTAAAAGTTTTAAAATTTTAAATACAATGAAGTAAAAACATTTTGAAGGAACAGTATTTTTAACTGTAAGTTGATTTTGATTCGTACTTTTTGATTGTTTGAGGTTTATTATTGCCTTTTTTTTATAAGTGAAGATATCATTGAACTGCACCAAGCTAGTCTTATTATTGTCTTATTGGGGTTAGGGGGAATGTGGGCAAAATGCTGCATCACTTGTACACTGTCAATGAATCAATTAAGCAATCAACTACACCTTAATCCCAAACTATTTAGGCTTAGCGATATGAATCCTCTATATTAGCATACTGTGTGGAAGTTGAATTCATTATAGAAGGTCTAAACTACTGGTTGTACTTCCTGAGCTCCCTTTTAGGTATTACTTTATGTTATATGCAGTGAGATTTAGGAAAATGAAAAACTGAACAGTCTGTACACTTTAATTAATGGTCTTGCCTGAGAGAGTGAGAGGAACATGGAACAGCATACTCCTATTCTTTTAACATGTTCTTAATCAACTTCTGGTCCTTTGACACAGCCACACTTAAGGAATGTTATAGAATATATATTGCAAGTCAACAAGGATCCAGATGAAGAAGTGGCACTTGAAGCTTGTGAATTTTGGTAACCTTCCCCTTTTCAGTGCTTCAATGTTAGATATTCATATTGCTCACTGGCATGATAGTTGTGTCAACTGTGGAGGAAGAATACACCATTTTGCTGGAAATTCTTTACTCATCTTTGCATTGAGAGCACAATATTCTTCATTATTATGCTATAGATTTATTCTGTGTTTGATAAAGTGGTTGATGGAATTGTAAAGATGATATATTATTTAACATGGTTTGGGAACCTTTAGTGACATGTTATGTTGGTGGTAAGATTTTGTCGCCTTTAGGTGTAATTGGATGTTTGTCTCTATTTTGAAGTGTGTCTAGGTTTCCTTTACCTGAATGGACTGAATTCAAATTTCAATAAGCAGGTTGGTGAAAATATACACTTATCATTCGTTTTAAAGCTATACTTGATATTAGAGATCACATGAGCTCCATGCACCTTCCACTTAATATATTTTTGATACGCGTGCATTGTTAGAAGAATTTTAGCTAGCATGGTGAGGACTCAAAAAAGTTAGGCGAGATTATTGTATTAGAGAGTTAGTAAGAGATGTTTGTAAACAATAGTTAAATCATTTTAGGATGAAAGGACTAGATGCCAAATAAATTTGGACGGATGGAGGGAGAACATAGATTAGGAAAAGAGTCTCTACACTAATGAAGAGGGAGTTAAGGAATAAGGAGATCATTAAGATTATACTTAATTTTTTAAATATTAAGATTATACTTAATTGGGAGGGAAAAGCCAGAGCAATGTGAGAACTGTTTTAGATACTGTGTGAGAGAGAATGATTTAATAGATACTGACTGCTTGAAATTTGGTCTAATGACACTGTAAACTGTTCCAGTTACCTTGCAAGTCATGGAAGTGTACCATAGAAATAATGTGAGTAATGATATGTGGTGAGCCTCAAATAGAGACCCCTCTGAGTATTTTTCTTTTTCTTTATGCGAAATATGTAGAAAATGTTCTGGCACTCAAGAATTGCACCTATTATTAATACAGAAGGATAGATTTGCTTAAGTTCTTCTAGAGTTCTACTTGCTGGATATCTTCCTCTTTTTTGTGGTTGGGGCTGCATTATGTTTCATAAATAAATTATGCTCTTGGGTGCTCGAAGTTTTTGCTTTTACCTGTTCTGTCTGCTCTCAAAAATCTTAACGTTATGGTTGAGAATTGTTGCTTTGTTTTGGATAATTGGGAATCTTCTATTGCGAATTGATGTCTCTTGTCAAATTTGATTGGATGTGGGTGTCATTGGCAGGTCCGCATACTTTGATGCTCAGTTGCCCCCCGAAAACTTGAGAGAATTCTTGCCACGGTTGATTCCGGTATGCTTTATCCACAAACTAATTATCTTTTTCATATTGGTGTTATGTGTCTTCTGTCTTAGCATATTCTTATGCATAATGCTTTCTGCACCACTTTTAGGTTTTGCTGTCTAACATGGTTTATGCTGATGATGACGAGTCACTTCTGGAGGCTGAGGTTTGGTGTTTAGTTCATCTTCAGATGTCAAATAAGTCTGAAATGATTTGTTGTGTTCTGGTTTTGCTTAACCAAACATTATTACGTTTTATTACAGGAGGATGGATCTCTGCCAGATCGTGATCAGGTTTGGTTGTCATTTCTCCTTTTTAGCTAAAAAACTAATCCTTTCCATTTGGCAACTTGGCCTTAATTACATTGGAAGTCATTATGGACAGGATATCAAACCTAGATTTCATTCTTCACGTTTTCATGGTTCAGAGGATGGTGAAGATGATGATGTATGTGGTTTAATTGATCAATCATTTTCTTAATTAGTGCTCACTTTTTCTATGGCCTTTGATATCAGCATTATGCTTCCTAATTATAGGATGAAGACATAGTAAATATGTGGAACTTACGCAAGTGCAGTGCAGCTGCTCTGGACATTCTCTCAAATGTGTTCGGTGATGATATTCTGCCAATGTTGATGCCTGTTGTTCAGGTGATTGATTATTTGTGAAATTAAATCCAGCTAGTCATTCCTCGCTTTCATCTCTCTCTCTCTCTCTCTCAAAGAGGTAAAGAAAGGAAATTCTTTACTCAGATGTTTGCATACTGATGTAGATTGGTATTGAGTCCTAAGAAGGTTGCGTCTCTGAATTTTATGCTTCTAGTGGATGGCAACTGAAGTTTAAAAAAGATTTCAATGACTAGGAGATGGAGGAAGTTGGACAATTAATACAATTAATACAATTATTGAGTACAGCAGTGGTAGAAGGAGATAAGGAGGGTGTTATGCTATGGGCAGCAAACAGAGATATAATACTCTGTTAAAGCAGTTGTAGCATTTTGCAAAAGCAGTCAGAGTACTTTGAGCCAAATTGGCCATGGAAAATGATATGGAAGTCCAAAGCACCTGTCAAGGAAGCTTGTTTTGGGTGGATTGCGATCAGAGAAGCATGCTTAACCCAAGACAATTTGCAGAGGAGAGATTTCATGTTAAGTAATACATGTTATCTTTGTGAAGGGGATCTGGAATCAGTCAATCACCTTTTTATCCATTGCAAAGTGGTCAAGCAGTGTTGGGAGCTCTTCCTAAATTTGTGTGGTGTAGTTTGGGCAATGCCTTCAGATGTTAGAAGTCTACTGGAAAGCTGGAACGGGCAGAAGATTGCAAACAACCAGAAGAAGTTTTGGAGGACTATCCCTTGGTGTATTTTCAGGACAATTTGGACTGAGAGAAATAGTGCTTGCTTTGAGAACAAAAAGAATCATATTTCTAGAGTCAATGACCTTTGTCTACAAAATCTGTTTTTTTGGCGTGAGTGGAAGATCAGTATATGGATTTCTTTGAATCACTTGGGAATTATGTAACTTGAAATTATTGCAGGGGTTGTTTGTTTTTGTTGTATACCTTCTTGGTACCTTTATTAATAAAACTTTAACCTTATAAAATATGCTAGGTTAAATTATATGTTAAGATGCTATAGATAAATGATTGTGAAAATAGTCTTGTGCAATTTAAAATAAAGGGGAACAAATAAATTATCATTAATGGTCTATATCTCGACGGTCCTGTTCTCATCAAATAAGTGGTTGTTGCCCATAACAATGGCAGAACTCTTCCCTCTAGGCAGCAACTCCCTTAGAGGATCAATATAACATCAATTTGAAGAATTAAAGTTTTATCGTCGTGTGTAGAAACACTGATCATACTAATGAAAGTAGGAAACGAGAGAAACTAGAACTGAAGTTAATTTTGTCCTTTTACCTTTTGGTTAGTAGTTCGCGATAAATGGATCTAATACATTGCAACTTTCTTGTATCTGGACAGACTAAATTGTCAAATACGAGTGATGAAGCCTGGAAGGAAAGGGAAGCAGCTGTACTAGCTCTGGGTGCTATAGCTGAAGGCTGCCTAAATGGGCTTTTCCCTCATTTATCGGAGGTAATCCTATCATTGACAAGCTTCCTAGACCTAGAAAAAGAATTTGTGTTGATGAAGGAGATTGTGTATAACATGTATGAGAAGTTTGGTTTCTGAGCAACCACCACGTCATGTCTTTCTTTGCAATTTATTGCTGGTTTTCTCCTCTCGAAGTGAGTGGGGTATATGTTCTGAGATATGCACATATTGAAGAAACTTATCTTTTAAAAAGTTCTTTCTTTTCATTTCTTTTTTTTGTTTTCCCATTCAGATCATTACCTTTCTCATCCCACTTTTAGATGACAAGTATCCTCTAATCCGAAGCATCTCTTGTTGGACACTTTCCCGCTTCAGCAAATTTATCGTTCAGGTTGGTAATAAATGCTCCTTTTCTAGCTCTAAGCTACATTATCATACATGTGACTTAAATGGCCACCATATTTACATAGAGTTTGTGGCGATCCTAAACTACCACCCTTCTTGGGTCAAATTCATCACAATGATGTGGTATTTTCTCGTTTCAGGGTCTAGTGTTTAGTGGTCACCCTCAAATAGATATATTTGTAGGAATGTTGTTTGTACTTTCAGTTGTAATAGAGAATGGGTTAATAGTTTTCAGCCCTGACCCTTGCCTGACGTGGGGGTATGAGGTGTTGTTTAAGTTGCTGATATATCTACATTTGTTGATCTTAGGGTTAAGAATATTATGATTTGTGAGATTTAGATGAACTGGTCCAATGTGGTCATCACGTACCTGACTAATCTGACTGCCCCAATACCGACTGTTAAATTAAGTTTTGATGCTTTTACTAATTATCAAGTACGTAATTATTATGTATACTTAATGTTATATCACTTATATATGTTAGCTTGTTGAAGTTATCCTGCACCAATTCCTATTCAGAAGAAGTTATGATGCACTACTTGTTTCCGACTGTTGAAGTTTTTATTTGCTGCTTGCGACCCTTTTTCCTTTTTGTTAATTTCAGTTCTCCGTTTGACTGAAATTAAGTTTCCTTTTGCAATACGTTGGCGTAACTGGATAATTTCTAAGTTTTTGTGCTGTTTGTTTGACTTTCTTTTAGGGCACTGATCATCCAGAAGGCCGTGAACAATTCAACAAAATTTTGATGGGTCTTCTGCGGAGAGTATTGGATGATAATAAACGAGTGCAAGAAGCTGCTTGTTCAGCTTTTGCTACTCTTGAAGAGGTCTTTGTGCTAAGCTGTTGTAATATTCAGGTTCTTTTATATGTATACCTAACTGATGGTTTACTTTTTGCAGGAGGCTGCAGAAGAGTTAGCACCATGCTTGGAAATCATTCTGCAACATTTGATGTGTGCATTCGGAAAATACCAGGTCTTTTTGTCTTCCCTACATTGGCTGACACCTTGCTGTGTTTCTGTTTGTTAAAAGCGTCTGACCTTTTATTTGTCCATAGAGACGGAACCTTAGAATCGTGTATGATGCCATTGGAACATTGGCAGATGCAGTTGGAGGGGAACTTAATCAGGTAGATTATGTGCATCACTCTTTTTGTGTTAGCTAACATGTTGACTCGTTAGTGCTCCTTTTGTTTTATGATTTTAGGTTATGTTTAAAGAAATTTAGTCGGCTTGTGATATCTGATTTTTGCTTTTTTAATTCTTTTGTTGGTTTACACAGCCAAGGTATCTCGAGATTTTGATGCCCCCTTTAATTGAAAAGTGGCAGCAAATACCAAATTCAGACAAGGATCTTTTCCCGCTGCTGGAGTGCTTTACGTCAATAGCCCAGGTTGATTTTTTTTTTTTGGATGAAAAAATGTTGTACACATGGCATTTATTGCTGTTAGTACTGCCTTAAATGCGTCAACTTTTTCAAGTATATGTTTTGCATGTTTTTATGGTTCCCTTCTCTTTGTGAGCTGATATATCGTTGTCATTTAGTATTGCTGCAGGTTCTTATCACTGATTGGTTAAATTACTTTTTCTTTTTGGTGTGGTCTTGTAAAATACTTGGATGAACATATTGACTTATTGTTATTCGTAAGCCTTTGGTCTGATGTTCTTGCATCTTATAATTTCTGGACTGAAATTATAGGTGCATCACTTTGTTATTTGTCTTTATTATCCTTGTTGGTTGGTTTTTTTCTTTTTTCTTTTTTTTTTTTT
>MCJB01037342.1:112681-137437 GCA_002018475.1 Nicotiana obtusifolia | reverse complement strand
AGGAGTGGGGAGGTTGAGTTTTCAATTTTAAGCATACTGGTCATTTACAAGACTTTTTTGCATCATCCTATGTTGAGGAGCTAAAAACTAATTGAATAGGGTATCTCTTGTGTGTCTGAGTTACATTGGGCATTCTAGCTTAAATTTTTAGCAGGAGCTTTCTTTTATTGTTTATTTTGCATGCTTCAAAGTGTCTGCAGTAGTTTGGTAAATGATGCTGTTTGACTATCGTAAACTGCAGGGATATAAAAAGAGTCTGGTTGACAAATTGTGGAGGTTTACTTATTATTTATATGTCTAGGTGGTAGGATCTTTGTCAATCTTAGTTACTTTCTCTCCAAATTATGGTTGCTTTCTCTCCAAATCACGCTTGTAATTTATGGCTTTTCATTATTCGGCAGGGAACTTCCCTGTTTAGTCCTGAATCTGGGGCATACCTTCAAAGTTTCAGTGAATAACTTCTGTTTTATTATTTTATATAGCTAGCGCGTTATGTGACCATGCTAGACTTTGTTTGTGCTGTCTAGATGTTTATTGTTGTAGAAAACTACATATGCAAAAGAACTCTCAGATGTGAAACAGCATAGAACCACATATTATAGATATCCATTCTTTTCTTTCAGGCATTGGGTACTGGATTTACACCGTTTGCTCAACCAGTATTTCAGAGGTGCATTACCATCATCCAGTCGCAACAATTGGCGAAGGTTTTATACGATACTATATACCGTTGTTTTCTATCTCTGATTTGAGTGCTTCGCTTCTTTTGTTTCTTTTTTATTTGTTGATAGATATAATTGGCTAATACTTTCTATGAAAGACAAGTTTTATATTAGATGATCTAAGTCATCATTCTAGTCACTCACATGCACATTTTGCCCCCCCCCCCAAACCAAAAAAAAAAAAAAAAAAACAACCAAGGAAAAAGCAGAGAGAAAGAGACACAGAGCAGCACATGTTGGCCTTGGAAGTCTATAGAGATGTCTGCAATCTTTGAGTGTTGCACTCTCTCTACATTCACAGCCATACATATAACAACAACAACAAACCCAATGTAATCCCATAGGTGCGGTCTGGGGAGGATAGTGTGTATACAGTCCTTAACTTTACCTTGTGAAGGTAGAGAAGCTGTTTCTAATAGATTCTCAGCTCAAAGAAAGACGAAAAAGAAGCGGTAGCAATAAACAGTAACAACAAAAAGATACTAAGACACTGGAGCAAAAGAGACAACATGGAGTAGTAGAAATCTACGAATCAGAAAATATGTGAATATAGGACAGCCAGAGTGAAATTAGAGAATGCAAGAATAATACTAATATTACTGGTATGGAAAAGAAATACGTCCCTACTAACCATCTACCCTAATTTTCGATCTCTACACCCTCCTATCAAGGATTATGTCCTCGGTAAGATGGAGCTGTGTCATCTCCTGCCTAATCACCTCTCCCCAATACTTTGGCTTGCCTCTGCCTCTCCTTAACCCACTTAGGCCAACCTCTCACACCTCCTCTCTTGGGCATCTTTGTCTCTCCTCTTCACATGTCCCAACCATCTTAGCCTCATTGCCGTATCTTTTTCTCCATCACCTCGGATTACTGATCTAAGATACTTGAAACTCCCTTTCTTAGGGATGACTTATGAGTCCAGCATAATGTCCACGTCCGCTTTTAGTCACATAATTGAACTTGCGCTCCAAGTATTCCGTTTTGGTCCTGCTCAATTTGAAACCTTTTGACTCCAATGCTGTCTCCAAACCTTCAGCCTCGAATTAACACCGCCTCGCGTCTCGTCAATCAGTACTATGTCATCTGTAAATAACATGCACCATGGAACCTCCCCTTGGATGTCTTGCGTCAGAACGTCCATCGCCAAGGCAAATGAAAACGGACTAAGGGTTGAGCCTTGGTGCAACACCATCACAACTGGGAAGTGTTTTGAGTCTCCTCCCACAGTCCTAATCCGCTTTTTAGCATCATCATACATGTCCTTAATCAGCCTAGTGTAAGCTACAAGGACACTTCTAATCTCCAAACACCTCCATAGAACCTTTCTCGTTCTTTGTTGTATGTTCTTTAGGTTGATAAACACCATATGCAAGTCCCTCTTCCTCTCCTTATACTGTTCCACCGATCTCCTTACCAGGTGAATGCCGTAGTTGATCGGTCCGGCATGAACCGAATTGGTTCTCGGAAATACACACTCCTCCTCACCCCCGCTTCGACCACCCTTTCCCAAACTTTCATAGTGTGGCTTAACAATTTGATACTCCTATAATTGTTGCAATTCTAGATATCACCTTTGTTCTTGTACAACGGAATCATCGTACTCCACCTCCCTTCTTCGGGGATCTTTTTCATCCTAAGAATGACATTAGACAACCAGTAAGCTACTCCATGCCTGCCAGCCAGTGTTCTTCCAAAATTCTACTTCGATTTCGTCTGGCCCGGTCGCTCTACCACTGCTCATCTTACGCATAGCCCCCTACAACACCTCAACTTTTTGTACACCTACGGTACCCAAAATCACGACGACTTTCAGAGTGCTCCAGCTCACCCATAACAATGTTCCTGTCCCCTCCTCATTCAAGAGTTTATAAAAGTATGTCCGCCATCTTCGTCTAATCACAACCTCACATATATATTATATTGTTTTTATTTTGTTTGTATATTTGAATTTGGGGAATTCTCTTACTAAGTCTTACTATTTACTTTGTAGTATATTGCGGTAATTTTCTGAATTTGGGGTGTCCTCTTTTAACTTTTCGCATAGTTTATATTTGTGTTTTACGGTTGCTATAATGAGAAGGTTGAACCCTTTTCATTGCAAGGTTAGAGGGTTATGCTTCTTTCAGTTGCTTGCTTTTTGTTCTTGATAAGCAACTTATTCATTTACCCCTCTGAGTCCCGACTTCTAAAATGCTCTCTTCTCTGCTCACTATTACTGAGTTTTGATTGCAGGTTGATCCTGCTTCAGCTGGATTACAATATGACCGAGAATTTATTGTTTGTTCTTTGGACCTGCTGTCTGGACTTGCTGAAGGTCTTGGCACTAGTATTGAGAGTTTGGTAATTCTTTTTCCTCCAAAACTGATGCATGCATTGAATTTCAAGTTGGTTTTCTCTGATTGTTCTTTCCAACCACTATATGTCACTCACTTGTTTCACACTTTGGTTTCTGTGCTTGAAATAGTACTTGCAGTATTCTGATACCAAGCTGCATGGACAATCTTATTTTATGTTTCAATGTGGACTTGCAATTTCTCTAGGTTTCACAAGGTAATTTAAGGGATTTGCTGCTGCAATGTTGCTTGGATGATGCACCTGATGTTCGGCAGAGTGCCTTTGCTTTGCTTGGTGACCTTGCAAGGGTAAGTTGATACCTAACCTTTGAGCTTGAGCCCACTTCATAGGCTTCAGCTTGTATCTGAATTTCTTTAGTACGGTCTTAATGTGGTTAGCATTGTGATTTCTGTTTGGAAATCCAAATGCCTTGAAAAGGCAGTCTTTCTTTTCGCAGCTAACGTTCTTTTGCTTGTTGCTACTAGGTTTGTTCCATTCATTTGCGGCCTCGGTTGGCGGAATTTCTTGATGCTGCCATTAAGCAAATGGTATGAACTACTCTTCTCTTTCTTAATGTGTTTCCAGCTGTTTGATTCCTTGTCATATTTACTCTATAGAGCTTTTACAGGACACTTCCAAGCTGAAGGAAACCATTTCTGTGGCCAACAACGCCTGTTGGGCGATTGGTGAATTAGCAATCAAGGTAATTTTGACAAATTTGTTGCTCCCAAGATCATTAGATCTGGATTAGATGAAGAAGTGATGTAATGTTAGTAGAATGTGGTAATACTCGAAAACTCCCCACTATGTTTATCTAAAAAGAAAAAGGGAGGAAGAAAGAAAAAGTTAAGAAAAACACAAAGAAGCCCTTTTATGTCACATTATCCAACTTCATATTTGGGTATTCCTTATTTTCCTTGTCTGCAAGATCGTTGTGTCGGAGAGCACTTGTTCTTTTATGCTCTTGTGACTAAAATCATGTGTATAGACAATCAATCAATAGATAGTTTTTCCTTATGATAGACTTATCTGAAAATAGGATATAACAGGAACAAAAACTGATTGATAACACTGAAAATACAGAATTTACTTCAGCAAGTCTGAACCACGCCAACACTGAGAACTGCCTAATTACAGCATAAAGCATGAAATGACATTCAGACAGAATAGAATAATTACTGAAATGGATACAAGTGACAGAGACACAGTACATAACATTGAAATTGTACAGACATGACACTTCTAGACATTTGAGAGGCTAGAACTCTCCCAAGGATTCGTCTTTTTGTTTGAATACTTGTCTGCAAAAACTCCCTGCCGCCTTTCTCCAGAAAAAAACTACCCAATACACGAGTAACTGTCTCATGGCAGTTACTAACTTTTCAATTTGTTATTTTTGGCCACCTGGAGTAAGAATTTATAAAATGAGGTCCATCACCTTATCAGGTAACAGGAATCTTATTGAAGATGGGAATAAACCTGTATGGATATGCCAAAAAGTAGAGAGTATATGAAAGTATGGTTCTTTGCAAAGTGCACCTAATCTTTGATATAGACTGGCAACCTCAATATATCATTCCTCTCCGTCAATGTTGTTAAAGTATCCACGTTGGTTGAGGGAATGAGTCGTTGTCCCCTTACATGATTATGGACAATCTTTACCTCATGAGCTATAGCGTTTGTGGCTGAGTTGGGTCTAAGGTCCTTTTTCTTAACATGATATTAGAGTCTCTCCTACTCAGACTGGCATGTCTCCACATAGTCATTTAGGCCTTTATTAATACTCATTCCATCAAGTAGAGTGTTAAAATGGGAAATAGGAGAGTTGTGGGCTGGCTTTGAATCCAGTGCAGTTTAGGTTTTCTGCCAAAGTAAAAGCAAGATATCCCTAGATCTAGTGTAGAAGCATCATCCCGAGCTATGACTCTTGGAAGTAGTGAGCTTCTTTGTTTGAGACTTCTCCAAGAGACTCCCTAGCTGACAAACTGATGAAGCTAATATGTGACGCTCAAGTTGTCTGTGACATAGTCAGTTTTTCATGAGAGGACAAAACATTCAGAGGTGCACTTACATTTTTCTCAAGACAAATATATATATCTTTCATGTGTGCAATGCTGGTGATCTTCTTTTGATTGCTTTTGTGCTTCGTCTTTTGTGTCTGGACTTAAATTTCCAATAGATACCATGCATTTTCTTTGGTCTTGTTTTATGGACCACAAGTTTGATGTGAGACGTCATAATTTCAGGTTCAGAAAGAGATATCTCCAGTAGTCCTGTCTGTCGTCTCGTGCTTAGTACCAATCCTTCAACATGCTGAGGTAATTATCTGTTTTATATCTAAGATTGAAATATTTTATGATTATTATGCCAGTAGGAAATATAGAGAACTTCTAGTATTTTTCGTTTTTGTTTTTCATGTTTGTTTCGTATGATTTTGGCCTGGGATGAATTTAAATGTGGAACATGGTTTGTGAGTATTCATATGGCCAGTCCCAGCTTGTTTGGGGCTGAGGCGTAGTTATTGTTGTTGTTTGTTTGGTTAATTCTGTTGTTTGTATATGCATACCTGCATGTATGTTGTGACCAAGTTTGTGTTTTGTTTTGTCTTGCTCATTTTATATTTGATTCTGAAAAGGGTCTCAACAAGTCACTGATAGAAAACAGTGCAATCACTCTTGGAAGACTTGCATGGGTTTGTCCGGAGCTTGTGTCACCGCATATGGAGCATTTTATGCAAGCATGGTGCTTTGCCCTGTCTATGTAAGTTTACTCCAATTGCAATTGTTCCATTCGTTTGTGACTGGCGGTTTGCATCGTACAAGAATGAACTGTTAGTTTTTTGCATTAAACATAGAGAATTGCAGTCAAGCTGGCCAAATATGTCTAACGAATGTTAGACTGGCTTACTCCATTTACTTAAATGAATGTCACTTAAACTACCTCCATCCGAGCATGGTAATACTGTTTAACTGAAGTTGGGTAGCTAAATCCCAAAAGACCTGCTTTAGAAATTTTTCGCTTTAACTTGCTGAACACCAAAGTGAAATTATTTTAGTGACTGATAGTGCATGTAAAAACTAAGAACGTTTTCTTCGAAGCCATGGTATGTGTTTGTGTTTTTTATTCTTACGTTATGGGAGTGGATGCATATGTGTGAGGTAGTAGAGCAGATGGTTGAATGTAAGTAGTTTCTGTAGTGTTGTTTTTCTTTTTAAGTTCATCATGTTTCGGGAGGTGGAAAAAACGAAAAAGGTGATAGAAACTTTGGCTACCCATTTTTCCTTTGCCGCAGTACTAGTGCACTAGTTAGTCAAGCTTGCCTGAGAAGAAAACCCCCATTTCACAATGGGAAGCTAGTGAACTTGTCTTTTCCGTTTCCAATTCATGAAAATGAATGTGATCTATGTTGCGCGGACTCTCCAAAATGATTCCGCACCCGTGTCGGATCCTCCAAAAATACATTATTTTTTTGGAGGATCCGACACGCACCAGGCAACATTTTCGGAGAGTCCGAGCAACATAGAATGTGATGAAGATCTCTGATTGGTAGCCCGCACATTCCTGATCTCCTCCGCACCTATCATTGTTGTTGTGTGAGTTCTGGGGTGTTCACATCAAGTATTGATGTTTGAGCTGTGTTCAGCACTATTATAGTGCACAAAATGCCTTGTTGATGACCGACAACGTGCGCTCTTTTTCTGGCAGGATACGTGATGATATTGAGAAGGAGGATGCCTTTCATGGTTTATGTGCAATGGTAGTTTTGTCTTTTAATATTGCCTCTTTAGTTCAGATCACAATGACTGAATACTGCTAAATTCTTATGAATATCCTATTATTGACAGCTTTGGATTTCTGCCTTTTTAAGCCTGAAAATCTTTATAGCCCAACCTCAAGCACTGAAGTGGTTTTACTAGACTAAATTCTGAATGCCTTAAAATTGGGAAAGTATCTCTTTGTATATTTTTAGAATTTAACTTTACTTGTCCTCTCTCTTGACCATTTACATCACTTTGTAAATTGGGACACTATCTCTTTGTGAATGCGATGAAGAAGATGCCAATTGGCTTAGAGGTAGTCATGATTTTATATCAAACTAGAGATTTGGTACTATAGGTGCAATATCATTCAGTATAATCAACTATAACTTTATTTGAGAGAAGCAAAAATTTAATGAAAGACTTAGATTATGACAGATATGGATTTATCAAAAAAATTGTGGCAGAATATCAATGTATCGTGGAAAATTATGGTAGAATATCCATGATGGATACAAATACTATAGAAATGCAAGACGTTCTCATAAATTCTAAACCAGTGAAGAGTTATTCTTTAGAACCTGTTAAATTTATTATCTGAATGGAGTAGTGTCTTTACTCGGTTTCATTTTTTCCAGGTTAAGGCAAATCCATCAGGTGCAATGAATTCACTTGTCTTTATGTGTAAAGCCATTGCAAGTTGGCATGTAAGCTTTCTATTTTCTGTTGTATTTCAATAGTGGAGGAAATAAGAAATTCGGAGAACTTTCCTTATGGTTGTGATCCTTTTCAGGAGATAAGAAGCGAAGATCTACACAAAGAAATCTGTCTGGTTCTGCAAGGATATAAGCAAGTAAGCACTGCTTGAAATAATACTCCCTCCATCCCAATTTATGTGAAGTGTTTGACTAGGCACGGAATTTAAGAAATAAAGGAAGACTTTTGAAACTTATGTTCTAAAACAAATCATAGATATTTTTGTGGCTAGAAATCATCTCATTAAGGGTAAAAAGGAAAATGTAAAGTTGAATTGTTACTAAATATAGGAAGGTCTCATTCTTTTTGGAACTGACTAAAAATGAAACAATGTCACATGAATTGGGATGGAGGGAGTAGTTTTTTGTGGCATAATACTTAACTACCCTCCTGAGGTTGAAATTATTTATTTGGTGCGCAGTGCATAGGACAAAATAGTTCAGGTGTTCACCGAATAAACGGTGCCAAGTTCGGGTTATATTGATGCATTAAGCTTTTCTTTTTTTATCTGCTAGAAGGGTGTCTTTTCATGATGTCTTTATCGTTTTACTCGCTAATTTGTGAGTAGATCTTTGAGGGGTTTCCTGAACAGTTTGCTCCTGGGATGCCACTAGTTTAACATCGGCTCTGATGAAGTTATCTTTTTATTTCCTTAATGAATTCTTTTGTTGTTTCATCTGGAGATGAACCTGGTGAATAAATGGGGAAAAAGAAGAAAAGTATCTCATTTTTCTCATGAGCTCTCACTGGTAAATTATCTGGAGGTATAAGATGTCTAATGCATTATTCTGAGGTTGGAAATATTTTGCCAGATGCTCAAGGATGGTGCTTGGGAACAGTTCATGTCAGCTTTGGAGCCCTCAGTGAAGGACAAGTTGTTAAAGTATCAAGTTTAATTTCTTATTGACAGAGAATGTCTTCCAAGTTCCAATGCTTGTTGTCATGGCTATATTATACTTCAGATCTATGGATCTAGTGGCTTCGTGTTCGTTTGAGTCTTAGCATTATCTGATTGTTGTTGAGCCGTGCATGTGGAGCAAGCACAAAGTTTTGGGTTCAATTTCCTCCATGGAACATTCTCATTGAAGATTGAAGCTATTCATATTCTTTCAAAGCTTCAGTTGCTCTGGTTTTGGACGCAGCAGTTATCCCGGAAGCTGAGGTTCAACATATTAAGTGTACAGGTGTGCTTTGTTACAATTGCATTTTATTTTTTGTGTCTGTCCTGAATCTATTGAAGGAGGTGATCCTAAGTTCTTGGGGTAATTGGGTTTGATAATTTCTTCTCGGGTTAAGGAGCAATTTTTCTTATTTTTAACTTTACAATTGTAAGGTTCCATTTGTTGGTTTAAGTCTACATAGCATCTCTGAGAATTTGTTTATTTACCTTTTCTTCTGGAGGATAGGACTAGATGGTCTGTTGGGAGGTCGAATGAGGTAAGCAATAATAATAGTCTGTACTTTGTGGTTTATTGGTGGGGGTTTACATATACGTACCTTTGAAAGGAATTATTGTAACATTTTTATCCTGCGATAATGTCTTCAATTCCCCGTCTATACAAAATGAAAAATATTTGATAGTTATGATTCGAACGAAAATGCCAAAGTGACATTGTATTCGAAGATGCTTTATTGAAGATTCTGAGTGTAAATGTTAGATTGAATTTGCTAAGAATTGCTGCATTGGTTTTAATGCCTGCTTGTGCTGGTGAACTGTATCCCTCTCCCCCCTCTCTAATCTATTTTCTGAAATTAAGATGGAATTCTCATCTCTCTATTCAAAATAATGATCGCATCATAGCCTCTGAAAATGGGGCATTCGAAGCATCATGAACATTTGATTGAAACGACTAATACTCAGATTAAGATTGAAGTTGTTTCGTAGTATATTCAATTGTGGTGTATGATAGAATATGGTGCTGTTGAAACACTCACTAGCAAGGCCACTTTTGTGTCTGTTGAATATGAAATGCAGATATACAGTATATTCTGTTTACTACTTTGCTGCATTTTCTAACTTTTCCCAAATTTCTTTTCTTCTCATTTCTTCTATGCTTTCCATGGCTTCTTGGATTTCAAGTTGTAAAAGGCACTTGGAATAGAGAAATGGTGCTAGAGCTTCAAGCATTCCCTTCACATTTTCTGTCAATTGTCGAACACTTTTGTTCCAATGCCCCTCCAGATTCTTCTCCATCCCTTCAACTAGAACTGGAAAAACCTCTTCCATTGCTTGTGATGCCATCTTCCAGAATTGCTCATTGTTCCACACATACAATGCGCGTTCTGCAACCTAAAATCAAAACCTTTAGTAGTCTCCAAAATCATCTCTTTACATAAGGTGTGTTTAGTACGAGTGAAACACTTTTTAGAGAGTCAGTTAACTACCACTTAGACATTATTATTATTAATCTTTAATACTCAAATGTTCTAATAAAATTGTTGATCCTTAATATATGTATTTTTCTCAAGATATTTTCATTCACCAACAGAACACCGGTAACCATTTTTCATGGACAACATTTTGCAGGAAAACATTTTCCATGGAAAATATGTCTTTCCGCGTACCAAACACACTGATAGTCGTTATCCAAATAGTCTTAGGCTGGAAGCTAAAGGGGAGGCACTGGATTTTACCTGTGAGTTCCAACTGTTTAAACACTTGGTAATTTTGGTGCACAAAGGCAGGGCTAGTTCTTTGTACAGTTGAGGATCTAGAGTTTCCACAAGTTCTTCCAATTCACCAATAAGCAGAACTTCCTTCTGGCAATTTGTTACTGGCCAATACCTCAAAATACCTCTAATAACAACCTCACCAAGCTTTGGCTCTTTCTGCACAAACTGAGATACACAATAGGACAATTGCCTGTGGTAAACTTGCATCCCTTTTGGCTTATGCAAAGGGACAAGGACTCTCACTAAAAATAGTTTATGCTCTTCTTTCAAAGGAACACTAAAGCCATTGATAATTGTGCCCCATATCTCAAGAAGTTCTCCTATTCCAGGGTGCCTTTGATCAGTCTCAAAAATATAGTGCAAAAATACATCATTCATTTCCTTTCTCATGAATGGTCTATAGAATGTTAATTTTGAATAAATTCTGTGGAACACATTCTTCAAGCTGTCACGTTCCCTTTGGTCTTCAGATTGGAACAATGTGAGGAGATTAAGAAGGAAAGAATGGTCAATGTAAATTCGGAGCAATTCAACACTTGTTTTAGTGACAATCCTGATGAAAATGTCATAAACTATTTGCAAATGTGGCCAAGAGGGTGTAGGATTACTGACAAGGTCATCGTCGTCGGGTAATATTGAGGCAACAGAGTAAATTGGTGGAGAAAGTGGCCTAAAAAGATTAGTGGACAACATTTTGAAAAGGGGTGAAAGTACTTGATCATCAAGTGGTTGTGTGAGAGTCTTGATTATTGAAAGGAGTTGAATGAGTTTTAGCCTCTTTAAATCCTGTTGTGAAGGGGATTCTTTTGGATCAGTGAAAGTGTAAATGAAAGAACAGTAAGAAATAAGAGAGAGCAATTCCTCTGTTTCAGAATCAAGAAAATTTGACATGTTCCTGGAATCTAAAAGGAGTTGTTTTAGAGTTGTGGGTGTTTTTCTTGGAGAAGCTCTTGGAGAGTTTTTTGGGCTGTATGTTTTTCTTGGGGAAGCTCTTGGAGAGCTTTTTGGGCTATTTCCATTAAACCCACCCATTTTTTCTTTTTGTTCCTTACGAGTCGTCTGACAAAATCTTCTTTAAAAGGATAAAAGAACTTGAAATCGTCGATCCCTTTCTTAAAGATTGAAATGAGTGGTCCTCACCTCAAAAGAGTATTTGGAGGCAAATGCAGAAGGTGGGAGTGAATGGTTAATGGTTTATTTAAAGCAAAGATTAGTACAATTCTTTCTCATAGATTAGTGTAAAGAGGAACAAGAAACACGATGTTTAAGAGGAAAGATTCTTGGAAATGTCCGATGATTAAGAGGTTTTTAAAGTAAAGACAGATAGGTAAAAGATAAGGTAAACTTTGTTTCTGGAATATTAATGGCCAGCTCTTCTATGCTCCTGGTTAATTTTTTTAGAGATACTGATGCTTCATTACTTAGTCGTCAAAGCAAAGCTCTTGGCTAATTTTCCATATATCTATATATATATATATATATATGGAGGTACCAAAAAAGATATTATTCGGTTCAACAAAACAAACAACAAATATTTTTTTTTGGCAAATTATAATATTATATTAATAGTAGAAACAAACTACAACAGAAAAATAAGAGGGACAAAAGCTCCGTTAGTGTTGCCTATATGCCTTGGCTATATAATTACTCCTCTGCGCCTCACAATGCTCTTATGGCAGCCTCATGTAGAGGAGTCATGGGTTAGTTGCCGGCAAAGTCTCACGAGGGCATATAATCTCATAGCCATTGGATTATATCCGAAGGCATAGTACCTAAGCAAACATCCACCGAGCTAAACCTTACCTTACAACTCCTGTTGAGGCTAAATATCATTCGAATGTATGCATAGTTGGAGTTGGTTATTCCTGTAATCATTACTTTTCAATTTGTGAAATGAAATAACGCATGTAACATTTGACTATTGTGTAACGTTAAACTTGTAAAATTGAAAAATATATATGCAGGTAATTTACATGAATTTGTTCAAAATTACATTCTTCTGTTATATTCCTTACATTAAGATACACTCTTATATAGAATCATGGTAAGTAGTTTGAGGAAAGCCACAAGCAAAGACTGTCAAGGCATTTTATAAAGTTCTTATATGCGCACTCATGCAGTAAGAAAGATGCTGTTTATCGCTATGATAAACTAATATAATTTGATGTAAATATCGGTATCACTAAATTTATTTCGGGAGATATATACTATGCATGATTATATTTCATTGAAGCCACTTATGTTCCTTCATCGATAAATTACACCGTATAGTTAGGTAATTTTTATATACTTATATACATATATATACTATATTATCAAAGCCCTTAACTTCTCGTTTATTTTTTTTCTTTAGATTTTGACACCTCTAAATAAACCGACTCCACCACAAATCATATTCTTGCTTTTATTTAAAGAGTGAGTCGTTAGCATATAACATTTGCTCAACTAAGAATCAGGTTTGCATTGTTGAAAGCAGACAAATCATAGCACAATGATAGTGATTCAAACACTTGAATACAAACCAATTAAGCAGAGTGAGTTGCACACTCAATATTTACAATTGTCATGGGCTTAACATACTAAAATATCCCACAACCAACAAAAAAGAAAATATACAGCAAATTCAATGCTTCTAACATCAAGAAAATAGAAGGCTTTTTCTTTTTCTTTCTTTTTTGTGATTTCCCATTGGGTATCCGCTTTGGAGGCCGACTAATCTGAGTGTGCGCCGGGAAATCTCATTCACCATTTTAGGCCTCACCAACAGGATGATAACTTGTCTACAAGATCAGAGCTAACAGAGAAACTTAACCATTTCTTTTTGTCACAATAAACTAGGCAAGGCTGCAAAATAAGTCCAACAAGAATAGCCAAGAAACTCACAATCATGACCTTAAATGTACATAGTGCCATAACCACAAGAATAAATAAGGTTGGTGGCACACACATTAAAATTGAACAACTGTGCGTAAGGCAATCCTATAAGGTCTTGATGCTGCAGGGTATTTTATCCTTAACTTCACAAAAGCTATAAATTCCACAATCATTCCACAACGATACAGAAAGTTCGCTGCAGCCACAATCTCTTGGAAACTAAGCCATGACAGAAGTATAACACCTGATGCAGAAAACAATATTCCAATAAGAGGAGTTCCATAACGCGATCTCTTGGCGAAAAAATAGGAAGCATTCTTCGTTCCCCATTTCCAGAAGCTGAAAAGAGTCACCACTCATTTCCGCCAAAAACATTCCCATATTTGACACAGCTGACGCCCCTTGAACCCATAATCTTAACCATACTCCTCCAATAGTCTTAGCAATATCCGAGAAATAACCATCACTCCAAAGATCGCGATGCAATGGAACAGCTCAGGTGTCACCCCTCAAACTTCTCTGTGCTAATACACGAAACTTGCAAAGCAGTTACAAATAACTGTTCAATAATGAAGCATAAGAGATCAAAGGGCCACAGCATCATTCCGTTACATGTTGTAAAGCTACCCCACATCAACTTATAATGATCTATCGTACAGATTCAGCACACTTGTACTCCTATAACGGTACCTTTAACACCCTTGAGTGGTAGGACAAAGACATTGGCAAGAAGTCATGTATCAACGGCAACATGACGCCCTGACCGAGGAAGCCCCATTGAGTTATGAGTTACAGAAGGAAATCCAAAGGTAATCACCAGGAATGATATAAGCAACATCCCTTTTAATTTTCCAAAGACAAAATTGCGCCAGATGGTCCTCCTTCCATTATTCATGTTTCTTCTTCTTCCTAATTCATGTCATTTTTGGTTCTCCATGTTCTTCTTTTGCAACAATATGAGCAAATTTAATATTGGCGCAATCCCCATCCTCAATATGTCAGCCAACAGAACAGCTAACTCTAAGCTGATGCAATTTCTCCTTTCCCGAAAAAATACACTATCTACCAGCTGGGCTCGGCGCTCAAACAAAAATCAATACAAGTTATTCCAAGGTTTACACAAGACTATGTAAATGCACATGTTAATAACGGGACACAACTAACAAACTTTTGCTGAAGTATACCAAAATCAGAGAAAACTAAAGTGTCTTTTTCAAATCACATATCATCAAACCAGCATACACGACTAGTCAGCTTAGATAATTATTATGTGTCTTACAAGATCTCTAAACAATTTGCAAAGCCGCTTATAATTAGCACCTGGCTTCCAACTAAAACAAGTTTGCTGATTTGTGATACAAATTGCTCCAAGGATCATGTCAAATACAAGATAGATAGCAAAATTGAATGGAAGAAAGCTGGAGCAATACTGAAGAAGTTCCTCTAATTGAACCATATATAAGGAGTCCTAACTGCAATAGGTTATGCCTGCCAAAACTGAAAGAAAAAAGAGTGCGACAGGACCTCACAGATACAACTTGATAGAGAATCCATAGAGTCCAGAGTAATTCTTAAAACTTGCATGGTCATCTTCTTCTCCCACCTTGACCATTATTGTTTTGAGCAATAAAAAAATACCACCACGAAGTGAGGGAAAAAATTTCAACTTTTTTTTAATTGGTGAAATAATTTTAATATCATAATGTATATAACCCTGCTTTACTTCCTTTCAACGCTTGGCTGCTCTCCCCTCTTCCTATCATATACATACCAAGTAAAATTGTGTCTCGTCCAACTCAGAAAGCTTTGTTCGAACATTGAACTGCCATCTATAACCATTATCAAAAAATAAAATATTAATGCAATCAAATATTAGACTGACAGCAGCAAGTCAGGATATTCTTACAACCATCTTGTTCTTTTTCCCTGCAGATAAAAGGATAACTTTGTCATCGACAATATCATCCGCTTCAATCTTCTTACTCTCACTATCAACTTTAGCATTGTTCAAGTAAAGGCCCCCTTGCTTAAGCATCCGTCGTGCAGCTGATTTGCTCTCAAGCAAACCACCAGAAACATAAAGATCCAAGATCGGTATGTTCAACACCTGATCATATTTCATGGAGCAAGACGGAACATCAGCTGCAATACCCTCAATAGTTTTCCAATCCAATTTGGTATCAGCATTTCCAGGCTTCAGTGCCTCTGTAGCCTTAAGCGCCTCTTCCAATCCCTCTTGTCCATGAACAAACCGTGTAACCTCCTCAGCCAACCTACGTTGAGCTGTGTTAGGAACATATCCAGGTTTTCCCATATCCCTCTCCAACTCTGCAATTTCTTCAATGCTCAGAAAAGTAAGAATCTTGAGAAACCTCACTACATCATCATCAGGGATAGTAAAGAAATACTGATAGAACTTATATGGCGACAAAAGTGAAGGGGCTAGCCAAATTGCGCCGTCTTCTGATTTTCCAAACTTTGTACCATCACTCTTGAGAAGCAAAGGAAAAGTAAGCCCAGAAACAACAGGAACATTGCCTACAACAGCTCCATTTTCGGGAGATTTCCCAATAAGCCTACGAATAAGATCAGTACCAGCAGTGATATTACCCCATTGATCACTACCACCAATTTGGACACTCACACCTTCTTTTTCATACAAATGCACAAAATCGTATCCTTGTAAAAGCTGATATGTAAACTCAGCATAACTCATCCCCTGCTCTGCGTTCTCCAACCTTTTCTTCACACTTTCCTTAGACATCATAGTCCCAACTCTTGCATACCTCCCTACATTCCTCAAAAAATCCAAAAACTTCACATCCTTCCACCAATCATAATTATTCAAAATTTTCACCTCTCCGGCATTTTCACAAACCCCTGGTACGCAGACCAAAATCTTTTGAATAATCCCGCTAATCCCGGATATATTATTCTCAAGTGTCACTAAATCAAGCTCGGGTCGCTCCAAACTCTTCCCAGACGGGTCACCGATTCGACCCGTAGCGCCGCCAATGAGCGCAACAGCATTATGCCCACAACGTAAAAACCAAGAAAGCACAATTATGCCCAAAAGATTCCCAAGGTGTAAGCTTTCGGCAGTCGGGTCAAACCCGCAGTACACTTTCAACGGACCCAAATTCGGGTCGGAGCAAACGGAGCGAAGAGAGTCGCTAGTCACTGATTCCAGTAATCCTCTCTCTTCAAGAATTTCTAGAACATTGGGTCGGGTTTTTTTATTCGAGTCTTGAGAATTTTCGGGTTGTGGAGTGTCTTCTTGGGATGTTAATTGGGTAGAGATAGAGCAAAAGGGGCGATGGGAAAAACTGCGGAGGGAAAGGCTATTGTGGAGAAAAAGGCATGTGGGTACGGAAATGTTTTTCAAGAAAGAGGGAGTGAAAGGTTTTTGAGTTGCGTTGAGAAGAAAAGTTCGAATGGCACCGGCGGCGGTGGCCATATTTTCTGTGTCTTTGACTGTTTGAGTGTTATCTGATTGGGGTGAGTTTAACCGGAGACGCAGATTTCTTGAAAAAAACTACGTAGTACATTACTAACCAAAGGAGTCGTTTGAAAAAGGAAAAAAATATAGTCGATGGCAATTAAACCACTTTTGATCGAAATTATATTTTATAAACACGATAAAAATAAATCTTTTTGCTTATATATATATATATATTTTGCTACATCAGATACTTATATTAAAAAAAAAACTAAGTAACATGAGAGTTATAATTATTACAAATTAGGACTGTTCGAACGGGCAAGTCTCCGGAACAGTCCTTATTGAAAGCGAGTAACACAAAGGAAGGGGGATAAGTAGTGTAAGGGTTGACACGGTTGCCTGCCATCAGAGGTGGCGGGGTTCAATCCATGCTTAGCCAAGACATCTGTGGTAGTATTTGCTTCGCGGTAGATATGCCTAAGTTCTACTTGACCCAGCTCCAGCATTAATAACCTGCATCAGTGGAATTCATTTTCATGTTCGATCATAGTGCGTAGTATCTGTGAATCAGTCTCTTTCTGAAGGGGAGACAATTTTAATTCCTTAGCTAACTGTAGACAAAGCAAAAGTGTTGTTAATTCAGATTCAGTTGCAGTGGAGCACATTAGACTGGTCGTAAATCCACGAAGCCATTGACTGTTATAATTACGAAAAATCCCCGCGGCACCAGCTTTTAGGGTAACTAGATCATATGCACCATCCGTGTTGAGTTCGAAAAGGTGTTCAGGTGGAGGGTGCCATTTGATATAAAGAGTGCACGTGGCGTTTGTAGGATGATGAGCCAGTGAGAGGAAGTGAAATTCTATAAGATGGTACATAATATTATTAACAAACACTTGCTTGTGAAGGTTATAAAAAAGATTTTGATTCTTTGTTATCCAAATATGCCAAAGAATGAAGGGAACTATTAACATCTCAGGAACCTGAATGCTTGGTAGCTAAAGGGGTCTTGAGTTTGACGATATTGATCATGAAGCCAATCATTATAGTTGGGACCAGTAGTGTTAATATCGAAGAAAGTCCATAATGGTTTGACGTTGTCGTAGTCCGTGTTTTATGGTTTCCAGAGCACAACGACATGATTGACAGGTGGGGTGAGGAAGAATATGTAAAGATTGAAGGTAAGCAACGGTAGGAAGTCGATTTTGTAGCACTAACCATAGGAATATCTATGTATGAGGGTAGAGATAGTAGGACGGAAGCTAAAAGAAAGATTTTGAAATTGCCATTGATTATTCTGTAAAAGGTGGGATAGTGTTAAGGTAGATTCAAATAGTTGTAAGGGACCTTAGATAAGACTCCTAAGCGTGGAATTGTTGAGAAACCAAATATCATGCCAAAAATTTATATCCGAACCCGATCCAATATGCCACTTAGTTCCCTTGGTAGTAAATGCGTAACCCTTGAGGAGACTTTTCCAAATAAAGGAAGCATTGGCTCGAGGAGGAGTGTCAAGTGTGGTAGGTCGAGCTAGACGATATATAGAAGAAAGAACTTTAACCCAAGGGGCATGGGGTTGTGGCGGAATCGCCATATTAAACCCGCAACTAGCGCCAAATTCTTGCCTTTTGTTTTTTGTATGCGTAGACCTCCCTTTTACCGTGGTAAGGTTACATTATCCCACTTAACTAAGTGAATTTTATTTTGTCAGGTGTAGAACCCCAAAGAAAATTGCTTTGACTTTTGTCAATACTTTTTATAGTTTTGGTTGGCAAAATGTTAGCTTGCATGGCATATGTAGGAATGGGAGCAAGGACGGATTTGATCAAAGTGGTTCAGCCGGCAAGATTAAGAAACTTAGTTTTCCAGCCTTAAGACGATTGTTCATGCAATCTAAGATATATTGGTTGTCTTTGCTTTTAGGTTGAAAGTTTGTGATTGGAAGTCCTAAGTATTGACCTACCATAGTAGAGATACGCATATTGAGAATAGTGGAGATAACTAATTGTGTAGATTGAGGAGTATTCGAAATTTTGGATTTAGCATGGTTAATCTTTTGGCTCGCAAGAGAACCAAATTGTTGAAGCACACTATTAATAATAGTAGCATTTTTGGTATTCGCTTTAGCAAATAAGATAAGATCATCAGCAACGAGTAGATGAGATAAGGCAGGGCCATAGTTTGATGGTGTCCCAAGTGTTATTAGCCGTAGATAAATTGATAATCCTAATAAGGGTTTCCATACATATAATGAAGAGGTAGGGAGATGAAGGGTCTTCTTGACGAATATCTCTAGTCGGGGAGAAGAAATAAGTTGGTTTTCCATTGACGAGGATGAAAATAGAGGAGGAGGAGACACAATTCATAATTAGGGAGATCGAGGGCAAAGGAAGGGTTAGACTAGACAGAGAGAGAATTGAATAAAAGACCATTCTAAATGGTCAAAAGCTTTTTCTAAATCAATTTTGAGTAGCATATGACCTTGGCGGCCTTTTTTATTCTTAAAGGAGTGAACAACTTCTTGAACTATAATGGCATTATCCACGGTTCGACGACCAGGAATAATGCTACATAGACAGGGGCTGATAATAGAATCAAGATAAGGACGAAAGCGATTAACAATAATATTCCTAATAGTTTTATAAATGGTGTTGCAAAGACTAATAGGTTGAAATTGGATTATTCGCTCATGACACTTGACTTTAGGAAGAAGGGTGATAAATGTTTGATTAATGGATGCTTCGTTGACAGTCTGATGCCCCTGCACAAATATTACATTTTCTAGAAGAGTTAGTGTCAAAGTTGTCCTCAATGGAAAATATTCCATATCCATCTCTTGGATGTTTGAGAGCATGACGGGCGATGGAATCCTCAACGGAGGAGTATGGGACAATGGCCAATGGGCAATTGTATCAATTGTTGTTCGTTGTTGAAATCCTGATGAAATGGGTCATCTGGTAGTGGTGGACTTTGTGGTGGTGAGTATAGAGAGTTTTGTAGTTGGTGTGAAAGGTTCTGTTGGTTGGGAGAAGTAGGTTCTTTTAGTTGAAGTAATTGGAGCAAGGTCATGTTCACTTGAATTGCCTCCATTAATAATTGTTTCATAGGATTGTTGTCCATCTGAGGTGACGGAGGTGGTAGTTGGAGTTGTGCAGGAGGTAGAAGTGTGATTTGGTCCTGTTCTTGTTGGTGTAAGCGTACATAATTTGGAAGGGATGGAGTTATGTATGGGGGTTGGTAGTAAGCCATGTCGGGTGGGAAGAGGGGATACTGATACACAGTATATTGAATTATGATGGATGGGGTATTTCCTGAGGTTGATAGTCCTCCGTTTTGTAATATTGAGGATGTGGGGAGATGGATTGATACCTGTGATGGTGATGTCGGGGGCGCTGGTGATTGTCCCCGTGATGATAATGAAATCTCGGCATTTTCAGGATCTGCTTTGTGTTGAGAATAATCTGTGTTGGTATTGAGTGAAGGCTGGGAAGTGTTATATTGTGGAGTTTGAGTTGGAATTGATGTAGGACTGGATAGATCTAAAAATTGTATTACTTGGGGAACTTTGGAAATTGAAGTTGCAGTGGCAGCCTCATTTTGCCAAAAAGTGGAGGAACTGTCAATTGGGGTACTTGAGTAAAAGAGACATATTAAAATTAAGGTAGGGTGTCTGAAAGTGGACAAAGCTGAGGTTCATTTACTGCGGCAGCTAGTTGGGTAGGAAAAGTTGTATTTTTGGAGTCTACAGAGGAACATGCTTCAGGTGATTGCATAAGCATTGCATCAATATCAGTTAGTCTCATCTTCTTGCATTTGGTCGATGACTATACTGTTACTTATGCTGCTTGGAATATCCTTTTTCGGAACCAATTTTTTCTTCTTCAGACCATCTTTTTTGCTTGTTTTTTCTGTAATATCTTTTGAAGTTATCTCAGGTTGTTGTGTACGCATAGCTTCAAATATCAAAGTGTGAGGGACAGAGTTAGGTTGTGCTATAGGCACCTCTTCGAGAATAGTAAAGGGGCTGTTTAGGTGTAGTGGGGTCGTGAGATGGAGAAATATTTGGGGAGGTACATGAACGGACTAAATGGCCAATGCAACCACATTGAGAACGAATAGGTGTAGTAGTTTCAAAATGTATTTTTTGCAGGTGATTACCAAGTAGAATTTCCTGATGAAGAGGTTTCCCAACAGGAGCAAGAACACAGAGGCGCGCATATCTGCCCCTACTAGTAAGCGCAGTGCAATTATCAATCTTAAGGAGGACTCCAATCTTGCTGCCTATTTTCCTAAGAATATCCAGATCGTAATATTCAGTAGGGAGCTCAAATAGTCGGATCCAAATGGCTGAAGAGTTTGTAGTATCATCTGCGACCGAAGATTTAGGCTCCCAATTGCAAACTATAATATATTGAGAACCTATAAACCAAGGACCTTGGTGCAGAACTTTATGGTAGTTTTGTAAGTAGGTAAACCGAATGAGGTAATAGTCGTTTCCTAAATGATAAGGTTGAAGGGTTCAATAGGTTGCCAAAGTGTATGAAGCTTGTTTTTGAGAAAGTTGTAGCCTAGTTTTTTTCCTAGTGGTTTGACAGTAACAAATTGTTTCCAGGTGTTGTATAGGCGATTCTTGTCATCTGCTGTAATAGGAATGAAGTGGGGATGGTTGGAGGGGTTGTCATGTTCGCTAGTAAGATCGAGATTTTGGAATGTTTGATTGAGAAATTGGGAGGGATCAGTGAAAGTAGTATCATTTTGAATGAGGGTATCTCGATAGCTAGCAGTAGCGGTTGGGACATTGTTTTCCTGATACTCTGGTGCGGCAAATCAGCTTCTTGATCACTCATCTTGTTATCGTTGGAGGCGGACATGTTTCGACTACGATTGTCCAAATTGATCTGTTTTGATATTGGTGAATGGGAAATGATGGGATGAAAAGTGAAGGGAATGTAAAAGTATTTGTCCCACGTAGGAAAAATAAAGAAAAAGAGAGGTGTATATATTAGATTATACCTTCTCTAGTTGCTAAAAGGGTTGAAGGGGCAAGGACCCCTCGCGCCGTCGTCGTCACTCGCTCGGCTTCGGCTTTGATTATCTTTTTGGACAAACTTTTCCTTAATTATTTAATTAATTAATTATTTAATAAATAGTTGCTAAAAAGGGTTGAAGGGGCAAGGATCCCTTACGTCGTTGTCGTCGTCACTCGTTCGGTTCGGCTTCGGCTTCGGCTTCGGCTTCGGCTTCGTCTTCGGCTTCGGCTTTTGCTTCGGCTTCGGATTTGGATTTGGATTTGTC
This sequence comes from Nicotiana obtusifolia, assembly GCA_002018475.1. NCBI lineage: Eukaryota > Viridiplantae > Streptophyta > Magnoliopsida > Solanales > Solanaceae > Nicotiana > Nicotiana obtusifolia. The sequence continues at coordinate 115,580 of MCJB01037342.1, read as the reverse complement.
AAAGATCGATTGATTGATTGTCTTTTTGGACAATTAATTAATTAATTATTTCATAAATAGGAAACCATCCAACGCGGATCGACCCTGACCTGTGCGCGACCCGCGATTTGTGACCGACCCAGTCCGTTTTCTCTCTTCTTGGATTTTTTCGAATTTCCCTCCAAACCTGGTGACTGATCTGAATGGTTGCAAACATTCAGAATCAGTACCTCCAACCTGGTGACTAATCTGAATGGTTGCAAACATTCAGAGCCAGTACCTCCAACGGCTATAAATTCTAGACTTTTTCCAGAATTCAACACGAATTTTTCTGCAATCTAACTTTCTCAAAACTCTCTTCTTTATTCTGTGTGATATACTGCTGTTGAGTGGTTCGCCGTTACCGGAATTTGGAGTACTACTATTCTGGTAAGATAATCGTTCTATTTTGGGAGGTGATATTTCATCAACCTCGAGTACTGTGAGGGGAATAATTTTCTTAAGGACACACTTTGAACTAAGTGGCTCGATTATATTCTGAAATTTTTTTTACACTGTTTCTATTCATTCTACAGTCTCTGCATTTTACTGTTTCTACACTGTTTTTACTAAGTGTTTGACAGTTGTTTAAAAGTTATTTAAAATGTATACAGATTATTATTGCTACCGTTTTGATGTTTCCTGCTTATGATTTGAATTAGCAGAATTGTGAGAGGAAATCGTCAACTTAAAGCAATGTTTAAAGGATTCCTTCTCTTTGTACATTGCCTTCTTTCTATCCTGTTTTTTTCTCGCTCGTTCTTTGAAGTTTTCCTGATTTTCCTTCTTGTTGCCTCTCTTTTTTGTGTTTTCTTTTTCTCTTTCACAAAGATATATACAGTAAACAAATAAAAGAACTGGAATGAAAGGAGAAGGGTGGAGGGTGGAGAAGGAGGGCTAAATGAAAGGGAAGGTGTATAGGTGAACGATGGTATGAATTTTTTGTTAGGATCGATTCACTCAAACACTCTGAACTGATGAAGAAGATGAAGAAATCTCGAAGAGAAAAAAAATTAAGTTAGAGAGACTTATTTCGTGGTAACACCCCGTTAGGGTAAACTTTCACGGCGGCGGGATTTATATATATTAATAATTAAGGGCATTTGCAATACAAGGAGAATAAACAGTACAGCCTATGTATAGATCCCAAATAGTCTCAAACCTATAAGAGAAAGGTTATTACGTACATGTATTTTACGCATGATATAGAATAAAAGTTACTACTTAATTATAAAAAGAATTTGTTTGAAGGAGTAAAACTTTGTGAGTGAATTTTTTGTTAATTCTATAGGCATCTGTTAAGTCAAAAGAAGATTTTTACAAATGTTTAAAAGTTGGAAGCATTTGTTGAAACGAATAAAATAGACTATCAAATCATAGACGAGATATATATCACTGATTATTCGTCATGTCATAAATACAAAATACAAAAGCCATAAATTAGTTAAAAAAAATTACTAATAACTCAAAAAAAAAATTCGTGATATGTATGCAATAAAAACTTTATAATTTTTAGATATTAATTTTGTAATGCTTGTCAAATAAGTTATATTATACGTGCAACACACGTACACTAAATTTAGTACTTAAAAAAAGAACCAAAAAGCTAAATAGATACCTGAAATTGCACAAAATTATGTTCCCGATACACAATTCCATGAGATTTTATTTAGGCACCTGGAAATGTTCAAAACATGAGTTATTATTTTTTCTTAAACAGAAGGCAAAAATATTGAGAATTTTAAAACTTGTGTCACTGAAGTTGAATCAATAAAAATATCTTGTCAAACTTTTTCTTGAGCACAATAATCAATCAAACAGGTGGTCACAAATTTATCCTAGTGAAGGACATCCTCATGGCGTTAATGATGGGCTATTATATGAATGAGGTTTGATCCCATGAACGTCGAGTTAGCTTGTGAATGAAAAATGAATGGACTTTTGTCTCACATAGGAAGAAGAAAAGGAATTTATTGGATACAAATCGTAAAGTATTTCTATTAACTTTTAAATAATTGAGAAGAAGATAAATCTCGTTCCGTCGTCGTCCTTCAGCTTAACCTCAAATTCGGTCAAATAATATGATTAATTGAATTTTTGCACCTTCCCAAGAGGCTTTCTCGAAAACGCACTTTCAACATTTTCTTATTTTCACCTAGTCTTTGGCTATAAATAAGATAAGCCTCACGCCGTCATTATTATTGTTCGCTCGATTTTAATTTTGACTTTGACTTTAGTTAAATGATATGATTAATTGATATATTTTTTGACCAAATTATTTTTCTTTTTTCTTTAATTAATTTTTGCACCAATTTTTTAAGCAAATAGCAAAGGTCGTTTAAATAAGCAGGATTGTTTCCAAGAGGTTTTGCACTTTCACTCCTTTTTTTTGTCATCCAGCCTTTGGATATAAATATAGAGGCCTTGCCTTAGAATTTTCACACACTGAAAAATTGAATTCTTCTTCCCCTTTTTGTATTATTTTTAAATAAAAATAAGTATTAAGTGTTATTTGCTTCGTACTTTAAGTTCGGCGAAGTTTTATAATTTAAAGTGTCGGCGAAGTTTTCGTGCTTTGAGTTCGGAGGAATTAATCCAAACATTAAGCAACAGTGAGCGAAAATTCCTTAAGGATACACAACTGCGGGTTCAAAGTTATCAAGAGTTTCTAGTTAAAGTATTTCTTTTAGTTTCTTCTGCCTTTACTGTTTCTTCTGGTCATTCTGCCTCTCACACAGCGAATGAGAGGTTAAAACAACAAGCTGAGACCCCAAGAACTAGGTGACAGATGCTTATATAAAGATAAATTTCATATGCCAGAGTTTGCATTCAATTAGACTAAATATGAAAATTCATCAACCCCCTCCCCCCCCCCCCCCAA